>JARWKJ010000016.1:932629-945129 GCA_029959095.1 Rhinichthys osculus | reverse complement strand
AACACACCGTAGAACACATCGGCTGTTCATAAAGGATGCGTTTGTGGCAGTGGAATGGGAAATAACACAAGGTAATGAGAAGCAAAGTTGAACTTCTTTTAACTTGAGCGCAGCGTTTTTAGAATGCCGTTTGCAATGCGCGGGTGCAACAGCAAACAAGTCCGTCAAGCACAAAAAAACCTTTAATGTACTTCTGTATGTTTGAGATATCATGTTTTCATTAACGTTGAACATGTAGGGATTCTAGGAAATACCAGGACACGACACACCAACAAGCACGCGCATACACACACACACACACACACACACGCACACACACACACACAGACAGACAGAGACAGTCTGGTCCACTATATTTGTGGGGACTCTCCATAGACGTAATGTTTTTTTTTATACTGTAAAACAGTATATTCTGTCTCCTTACACTAACCAGACCCATCATCACACACACACACTACACAGACCCCTAAACTTACCCATCTCACACACAACTTTCTCCATTTTTACATTTTAAAAAAAACCTCATTCTGTATGATTTATAAGCTTGTGTACCTATAGGTCCCAAAGTGACACGAGTCCCCATGCGTCTGTGTGCATTCAGGTTTAAGTCCCCACCATGATATAAAGACATGTACACAGTGCACACTCACACACTGCATAGATACTTATTATTTAATTACACTGGCTTCACAGCAGGTTATGTTGGCTGTAGTCAGATGAATTGAGCTGTTTTTTTTTTTTTTGTTATGTTCCAGTGGCCACTCTTCTACATGTACAGCTGAAAAAAAGTAAACTACTTTTAAGTTCTTTTTATTTGGTGCTTTGTTCAATCTCAAACCATTATTTTATTTGTATTATTAAGATGTCTGCACAAGAGTTAACTGAATCTGGGCAAACATTAAACTTAAATTAATCGTCTCGCTTTGGTCTACACTGGAAGTGTTCTGTTAGCTCTGCTAAACTATAATTACTAAAACTAAAACTGAAACTAAATAAAATAAAAACTAAATAGAAATGTGTTTGCAAAATAAAAACTAAACTAAAACTAACAATACCATTAATGAAACTAACTAAAACTAAACTTAAATGTAAAGCAAAATTGAAAACGATATTAAATAAAAACTAATTTAAAAAAGCAAAACTATAATAACCTTGGTGTGTTGTGCCGTGGAGGAGGAGGAGGAATATCCCAGATTCCTCACGAACTAAAGCGAGTGTTTGACTGGAAAAACACTGTGCCGTCGCGGAGTGCTGCGGTGCTCCCTGTTCATTCATGTATGAAGACTGGAATGATAATCCATACTTGGACTCTCTTCTGCATTTAACCCTTCCTGTCTGTGTGTGTGTGTGTGTGTGTGTGTGTGTGTGTGTGTGTGTGTGTGTGTGTGTGTGTGTGTGTGTGTGTGTGTGTGTGTGTGTGTGTGAGTGAGTGAGTGAGTGAGTGTGTGTATGTGTGTGCGTGAGTGAGTGAGTGAGAGAGTGTGTGTTCGTGTGTGTGTGTGCGTGAGTGAGTGTGTGTGTGTGTGTGTGTGTGTGTGTGTGTGTGTGTGTGTGTGTGTGTGCTGATGATGACAGTTGCCCTACGGCTTGTTTCAGCCACTGCTTCCTCTGTCTGCTGAGTCTGGACTCCTGATGCTCCTCAGGCTGGTCGTCCGTGTAATTAATAAGGATTTGATGTGTGTGTCGTCGACTGGCTCGGTCTGGGTCTCGATGCTCCTGTCTGGGCCGTCCAGATCGGTTCGATGAATATTTCACCATAATTATTAATGCTAATGGTTTCTGCTGGCGGCCGCTAGATGATAACTGATAGCCTGTTGCTTCTCACACTGTCATTAGGAAGGTGTCGCATCTCACACACGCCTGCTAATGCTTCTCCTCGTCAGTGGCAATATACACACTTGTCTTCAACTCTTCCTCTGGAGAATTTCGCCTGGTTTTTTGCTCTTCAAAATTGCAATATGTGTTTTCAAAAGGAATAATTCACACAAAAGTGAACATTTCTCACCCTCATGTTGTTCCGAACCCGTATATGAGAGTTTCTTTCTTGTGTGAAAGAAAAAACACCTTTATATTTGATAGTCTTGTGCAATATTAATGCATTTAGCTGAAGCTTTTATACAAAGAGGAAAATAAGCAGTTTGTCACAGATCCAGCAATATTGCACGATCCCAAGCTTATTCGAAAGATATTGGAAGATGTTTCCAGTAATGAAAAGATTGTCTTTTCTTTTCTATTGGCTGTCATAGTTCATATCTCTAATCACACAAGTAAGGTGAGCAAAACGATTGTGTACACTGTAAAAAATAACCAAGAAGATTGTGTAAGGTTTTTTTTTTTTTTTTTTGCTTTATTTTGTGTCAAAAAATTCTGAAAAATTGTATCACGGTTTGCACAAAAATTATGATAATCATAAATGTTTCTTGATCATCAGATCATCATATTAGAGTGATTTCTGAAGGATCATGTGACACTGAAGACTGGAGTAATGATGCTGAAAACTTTGATCACAGGAATAAATTACACTTTACTGTATATTCACATAGAAAACTGCTGATTTACATTAGAATAATATTTCAGAATTTTTACTGTATTTTTAATCAAAAACATGCAGCTTTGGTGAGCAGAAGAGACTTCTTTTAAAAACATAAAAATCTGCATTGTTGTATTTTTTCCCCAATAAATATATCCAAACATTGCTAAAACAAGTAAAGGTTGCACTTTATTTCGATGGTCCAATTTAGATGTTCTACTAACTATAGACTCCATGTCTACTAACTCTCATTAGAGTATTAGTCCACTGTTCGGGTTAGTAGAATAACTTCACATGTAATTACAAAGTTACTTATAGTCAGTAGAATGTCTGAATGGACCATTGAAATAAAGTGTGACCTAAATAAATATGTTTTGTCATTGTTTTTGCTTTTCTATTGGCTGAGTTCATATCTCTACATAATCATACAAGTAAGGTGAGCAAAAACATTGTGTACACTGTAAAACAATTTAAAAAAAGTTAAATTTACGGTAAAAAATGTCAGATGTGGTTGCCAGAATCTACCGTAAAAAATACGGTAGCAACATTTTAGTTTTAAGACTTAACTTAAATTTACAGTGTCACAAGCTAAGCTTTGTGACCGAAAAGGAATTACATGGACTTGACACACATGCACACATCACTACCTGATTATGCCGGCATTTACCATCTTTTAAATCAGAATGGTGTTGTGTAATTGTTTTCCCTATTTGAAATGAGTCTGATATATGTATATATATTGTCTGCTTAGCATAGCCCTAATTGGACTGATCCATTTGTAGTTTTGTCTGGGGGAGGGGGAATAGCAGCTAAACAATTTTTCCTTTTCATTTCCTTTTTGTTGTTGTTTTCTTCTGTGTGTTGTTAAGTACTACCCATGGGTTTACACAGTGTTATTTGTGAATGTTTGATGTTTCATTATTTTTATTTTTGTGTATAATGTATTGTGTGTTTGGTACCTGCTTGTTCATTTGGTACAGGCCGAGGGTGGAGTTAGCCCATATAAATAGGGAGCTATAGAGCTTATCAAGTTAGTTGTGGTTTGTTTAAGGCCAAAGGCAAAACCCTGTTGCAAATTGGACCAAATTATTTGGTGTAGCCGGTTTTGCACATTGTTGCAGTTTTGTTTGTTTGTTTGTATTTCAGTATGTGACCATGTACATTTCTTTTTTCATTTTTCATCATAAATAAACCACCTTTTGGGGATCCACTGAACCTCTTTCCAGCTTCTTAAAAATTATCCTCTAAGACCACTGGGGTCATCCCTTACATACAGTAACAAAGCATATTTCAGTATCTGATATAAAGTTAATGTACCGATCTATTGAAGTACTAATATCTGTTTTGTACCATTGTAATACACTGACAACCACCAATCACAGCAGAGATGAGAGTCACATGATGAATCAAAGCTTTTCCACAAGATGAGAAAGTTTATATTAATATTATGTGTCATTCACACAAACATTAAACACCATCATAACACTCACGACATTTTAAAAGTGCAATAAACATTAATTTAACAAGATTAAATGTAACATAAAACCCTAATGTACATACCTGATTAGAAAAAAAACTATGAAGAAACAGTATATATAAAACAGTAAAAATACATCAAATGTGAAGTGTCACGCAGGGAATTGTGGGAATGTCAATTTACGTTTTTTCACTGTAAACTATAACTTGTTCTTTTTCTCTTCCAAAAACTGTAAATTTAACGGTATTTTACTGTAAAATTACATTAAATGTCAATTCGATTTATCACAGGTATTTACTGTGTTCAGTACGGAAACTTTCTGTTAACCGTTTTTCACCGTGGCATTTTTACGGTCTTTTACCGTTAATCATGTTTCCCAGAGTAAGCTCAACACAATAGTATTTTCATGCACAGGAAGTTCTTCTGACGCAGCGTTGTGATTGACAGCTCAGAGGACAGAGCGTTCCCGCTGAGATTCGCAGGGGCAAATGAAGCCGATTCCACTCACGTTTATAACGTCTCTAATACAGCACTGAGCGGGTCTGTCAAAATATAATATGATTTCCACTTTCTTCGATCCATTGAATCCCGACGGCCGCTTCTGTGATCAACATTTACTTTTGAGTTTGAGTTTTGAAGGGTGAGAAGAGAGATGTGAACTACAAATGAAATGTCTAGATTTCATGTGGATGTTTTGACATGGCTGGTGTGAATAGTCATATTTAATTCTAGTTAATTAATTTTTGGTGCGTAACGTAGAGTTAATATTATTGAAAAATATATTTAGTTGTTTTAGAGATGTTTATTTGTTTTTGAAAGTCTCTTCTGCTCACCAAGGCTGCATTTATTTGATCAAAACTACAGTAAAAATTGTTAAATATTTTTTACATTGTAAAATATCAGTTTTCTATGTGAATATACAGTAAAGTGTAATTTATTCCTGTGATCAAAGCTGTATTTTCAGCATCATTACTCCAGTCTTCAGTGTCACATGATCCTTCAGAAATCACTTTAATATGAGGATCTGATGCTCAAGAAACATTTATGATTATTATATCAATGTTGTGTAATATTTTAGTTTTGAACTGAACGTTCAAAAGAACAGCATTTTTTTAAAATAAATATTTTGTGTTCATGTAAAAGTCTCTACTGTCACGTTTGATCCGTTTAATGTGTCTTTGCTAAATTAAATATTAATTTCAGAATACTAATTATTTGTGTTCATTTTTGTCTTTTCACTAAAAATATTGAAGCATATATACATATTTGCATATACTGTATATTATTAATACAGTCAAATCAATATTTCATATCTGTGTGTTGTATTTATTTATTTAGGGAGTATCCATGTATATTGGAGAGTCAAAATGAGCCCGTTGAAGATGATTCTGGTTTATCATGTTGTAATAATATCTGCAGGTTCCCATGGGTGGCACACACACTTCCACTAACTCACTGTCACTGTTCCCCCCCTAGAAGAGACATGCTTTTTGTTTCTATCCTTGCAGAAAAATGCATGTTCTCTCTTATCTGGTGGAATGAGGTTTGCAGAAGTGTGTGTTTGTGTTCCTCAGGCGATAAGCGAGGCGGCTGTGGGGATCCGGGAACACCGGCTCACGCCACGCGAGAGGAGGGAAGCTTCCAGCAACACGCTAAAGTGCGCTTCACCTGCTCCACGGGACACACACTCTACGGCTCGGCCGAGCGCATCTGCTTCCCCAACGCCACGTGGTCGGGCCGGCAGCCCACCTGCAAACGTGAGGAGAACACAAAAATCATCATTTACATTTATGCATTTGGCAGACGCTTTTATCCAAAGCAACTTAGGGTGTTTTCACAGCTATTGATTGCTTAATGTGTTGCATTTTCTTCTTGCTTCGGTTCGCTTTCACAAGGCAACCTTTCAAAGCATAGCAAAATATGTTTAGGCAAGTCACATGCGAGTACAACTGTCCTCTTATTGGTCAGCGTTTCCTCTGCGTCGTCCATCGAGATGAGTGACAAGTCAAGCTTATTTTGGCTTTATTTGTAACTTTCGAGACACACGCAAACACTACACAAATGCAGCCGTAATTGCCGCTGTTAAATTATATATTACTCAGAATAACATAATAATAATATAAACTTAAAAATGGCACTTCCTGACAAAAAGGTTGCCGACCCCTGCCATAGACTGTAAATAAATATGTGCGTAGTGTGTGTGACGTCACCCGTAGTGTTTCTGAAGCCCAAAGTGGGCGGAGCCGGCCGTCGCCATCTTGGCCGCGCGTCACTCCCGGATAAACGTAAACGTGCAGCGAGGCGGATTAGCTGAGGTGATGTGACGCTAACACACAGCAGACAAACGGCTAGTAGTGACATCAGCGGCAATCCACCTGTCACTCAAGTGGCCACGCCCTTAATTATGCAGAACTTTAGGCTTAATATAATTTAAACGGATGAGTTATAAAAATATTCACCCCCCTCACAGTCGTCACGAAGGATAAAAATAGCGATATAGACCAAAAACACTTTTTGCACCAGGCTGTAAACATGTTTAATTCTGCTGTAAAGATGGGTATTTTAACATGCGGGTCTATGGGATTGAGTCTCTTCTGCAGCCGGCCTCTAGTGGCCAGTGGAGGAACTGCAGTTTAATCACTTCAGTGTTGATTCAAGAGAGGTTGCCGCTTGATTTCAACACACTACTAACTAACTCAACCAGGCCACGCCCCTTTATTCTGCGTATGAATTATTTAAATGAGGAATATTGAATATTGTCACAGTGTCCTGTAATCCCCGGTAAACACGACCTTGTTGCACCAGAGCAAATGGCACAGGTGTTTTTTCTTTTCCAGCTCTTTCCGCCTGACGTATTGTCCGAGTGGTCTCGGGGGTGACGGGTTATTGCTGGGCTATAAAACAGATTGTTAGCGTGCAGGTCCCAGGAGGCGGAAATTTCTCAAGCTTGAATGTTTTTGCTACGCAGTTCTGGTCTAACAGCTTGTCTTGCATTAAATCCCATCATGCTACACTGTGATTTTCCAGGCTGAACAAACACCAACATCTCCCTGTGATTTAACCCACTCGACCCGTGTGTGAGTGGAGAAAACTCATGGAAATCTATTAGATACAGTACATTCTGGGCTCGAAAAATCAATGCAGGATAATCTAATTAACTTAATAAAGTGGCTGAGCTTGAGTGATTATTGTAGTATTATTTATGGTATTTATTAAAAAGGACCTATTCTGCATGAAAAGAGTTTCCAAAGTCCCACCTTCTGAACTCCTGAAACGCCTCCATTGTATCTCGAGTTTCTCCCGGGAACGAACACGTCACAATATTCCTCATTATAATAATTCATACGCAGAATAAAGGGGCGGGGCCTGGTTGAGTTAGTTAGTAGTGTGTTAAACTGGCGGTTATGGGAAGGGGCGGGACATTTCCCAAACACACTCGAAGCGCTCGACCAATCACAACACACTGCTCCAGCCGACCAATCAGAGCACAGTGTGCTTTTAAGAAGGAGGGGCTTCATAGAGACAGGAAGTAAACAGAGCGTTACTGACAGACTGGGAAGAGAGGAGCCGCAACAATGGAGAATATGAGGGAATAATGCATGCAAACCTGCTCTAGAAGAGCCTAAAAAGTACCTCAACTTACACTTATTTTATTTCTTATAAACTTATATTATTTCAGTTAGTCGCCATGGCCACATTTTGTCAAGTTTTTCATCTAATGTTTTATTTTATTTCAACATTATTTTTTAACTACCAAAAGTGATTTTTAATAGTTTTAGTTTTAGTTTAGTTAACTGGCCCAAGGCAAATTCTCAGAATGTCTGCAATGCCATTTTATGCAAATACTTCCTTTAATCACAAGCATATTCATTTTCATGGAAGGAATGACTCGAGTGATTCTCTACGAATGCTAATCAAGTATCCATTACTTCAATGAGCTCATTGTCTCTGCCTTAAATTATTACATTGTTTAAATTAATCATTTTTTAGCTAACTGTGTTTTGTATATGTACATTTCTGAAATATATAACTTAGACAGTTTCCTCTGATAACACATCACTGTACACTGTAATGTGGACCCCCGCCTGACATTGATTGGTCGAACAGGAAGCCCCGCCCCCTAATGCTTTGCGTTCACATACATTTTAAAAGTTCCATTTCAGTCAGAACAAACCGAAATTGTAATGCATTTTCTGTAAAGCTGCTTCGAAACGATGTGTATTGTGAAAGCGCTATACAAATAAATGTGAATTGAATCTTTTCCGTCCAATAGCTGTTCAGTGTGGGAATCCCGGGACTCCGGCTAACGGGCAGATCTTGCGTGTTCATGGCACTAGTTTCTCTCACTCCATCATCTACTCGTGTGTGGAAGGATACCGTCTCTCCGGTTCTCCATCTCGGCAGTGCCTGGCCAACGGGACCTGGTCTGGCGCCGAGCCCAACTGCACCCGTAAGAGTTCAAATCCTCCTTAATCTGGTCTTTTTCTGTGTTTCTTCACTCTAAAAAACACTGGGTTGTTTTCAGCGCAAGAGCTGGGTAAATATAGGACATAACACATGTTGGGTTAATTTTACCCAGCAAATTGGGTTGTTTATTTAACCCAGCATAGTTGAGTCTCACTATAATACTGGCTAATTATTTTTTTACTTACAAAAAAAGTAAGTAAAACACACACACACACATACATGAATTAATGTCTACTGATTAACTTAAATCCTCTAAACCGTTTTTTAAAATACTTGATAACTTGATAAAACCACTGACTTGCATAATTCCTTTATGTTTTTTATCATAATTTACAGTATAGTATATCATTTTAATATTAGTATATCATTTACATATTAAATACATACAATACTCATTTAGGTGACTCACATCTCATCGCGCCCCTGTATGTTGCTTTGCATAAAATTAAACGATATACAGAACAAGAACGTATTCATAGATAAAATTAAATGTACACAAACCTGAATTTTATCGAAGACTCTCCTGAAGAGGTCACAAAACGCCCGCAATAAATAACTCAACCCCTGGGTTGTTATGTCTGACCCAGGATCTGGATTACACAAAATTTACCCAAACACTGGGTTGTTATGTCTAACCCAGGAGCTGGGTAACACAAAAACTATTCAAACACTGGGTTGTGACGTCTGACCCAGGAGCTGGGTTACACAAGAAAACTACCCAAACACTGGGTTGTGACGTCTGACCCAGGAGCTGGGTTACACAAAAACTACCCAAACACTGGAAATGTTCCTTCTGATCCAGGAGCTGGGTAACACAAAAACTATTCAAACACTGGGTTGTGACGTCTGACCCAGGAGCTGGGTTACACAAGAAAACTACCCAAACACTGGGTTGTGACGTCTGACCCAGGAGCTGGGTTACACAAAAACTACCCAAACACTGGGAATGTTCCTTCTGACCCCGGAGCTGGGTAACACAAAAACTATCCAAACACTGGGTTGTGACGTCTGACCCAGGAGCTGGGTTACACAAGAAAACTACCCAAACACTGGGTTGTGACGTCTGACCCAGGAGCTGGGTTACACAAAAACTACCCAAACACTGGGAATGTTCCTTCTGACCCAGGAGCTGGGTTACACAAAAACTACCCAAACACTGGGTTGTTACGTCTGACCCAGGAGCTGGGTTACACAAGAAAACTACCCAAACACTGGGTCGTGACGTCTGACCCAGGAACTGGGTTACACAAAAACTACCCAAACACTGGGATGTTCCGTCTGACCCCGGAGCTGGGTTACACAAAAACTACCCAAACACTGGGTTGTGACGTCTGACCCAGGAGCTGGGTTACACAAAAACTACCCAAACACTGGGTTGTGACGTCTGACCCAGGAGCTGGGTTACACAAAAACTACCCAAACACTGGGTTGTGACGTCTGACCAAGGAGCTGGGTTACACAAAAACTACCCAAACACTGGGTTGTGACGTCTGACCCAGGAGCTGGGTTACACAAAAACTACCCAAACACTGGGTTGTGACGTCTGACCCAGGAGCTGGGTTACACAAAAAGTAACCAAACACTGAAAAAATATCCCCAAAATATTACCCAAAAGGCTTAACCCGGGATTTGGGTAGAAAAAAATAACCCAAGATTTTTTAGAGTGTTGGTTAATGTTGGAAAAGGCTTACCGTAACAACAAGCTGTCCATTTGTAATTAGCCAAACGGAGTGATGTTGTTGCTCAGACCTCATGAGAAATCTCATTAATGCAGCCAGATTTATTAGCGTCGCTGTATAAGTAATAGCAGGATGAGCTGACAGGCCGAATCGATCTCTCCCTGACGTGTAATGGGAGATTGATGTCGGGGTAGTGGGGAATAATGAGCAGGGGAGTGCAGGAATTACTCAGCACTCAGATGGGACGCTCTGTGTTGATCCGACATGATAAACTGTGGATGTTAAAGGTGAAGTCAGTGTTTCAGAATGGCACAAATGATCAATGTTTTCAGACACGCCCCCCGCCTGACATTGATTGGTCCAACAGGAAGCCCCGCCCCTAATGCTCTGCGTTCACATGCATTTTAAAAGTTCCATTTCAGTCAGAACAAAGCGAGAATTTGTCATTTGGAAATGTCATTTAATCGTTGACGTTATACCAGTTTGACATGTCAGATTTCTTTTTTTTTTCAGGGTTAACTACTACAATTGAAACTAAAACCATAAATATTTACTTAAAATACATTAAGCATTAACTGAAATAAAAAACTGAAACTTATTTTATTCAGCATTACTCATTTTCTTTTAGTTCAACTTGAAGTACTAATATAACTAAAACTAAAACTGGAAAAACTGTATAGACATAATTTAAAAACTATTAAAAATGACAAAAACACAACAAATTACTAAAACTTTAATTATGAATGAAAATTAAACTGAAAATGGAAAATATAAAAGAAAAAACAATAAACATTTAATATTAAAAACTATAATAGTTTTTCATTGATAAAATAACACTGATATTTGCATGTGTTTGATTTGATTGTATTTTTATATTTTTCAAATAAATCTGTTCAATGTCAAAACAATTACATGTATTCAGTTAAAAAGTTTGAACGTGGTTGAATTATGACTAGCTGTGGAACGAGTAATATTCAATTAGTTGAAATGTATGAGACTGAAAGAAATTGGATTTGTTGATGATAAATATATGAGTGTATTATTGTGTATTAAAAATAAATTTGGTTTATTAGTACTATTACAGAAATCTGACATGTTTCATTTAAAAACGTGCATCACATTAAGTGTATTAGTTTGTTTACTCTGTTAAAACTGTGTAATAAAATTTTTATATTTGATGCAAATTCATAAATATTAAATTTAGGCCTTTTTAAAACAGATTATCCAATCATGTCAGCTTTATTTCTATATCGCTTCATATGATAGAAAATGTTTCAAAGCACCTTCACAATAATAAACAGGAAAATATCATCATTAATGATGCAGACTTCAGCAAATATGATGTACATATTAATGCATGTTATTTATGCACAATTCATCTGTGCATGTTATTTATATTTTGAAAATGTTATATGGTTGCTACGGTGTTTTACAGGCTAATATGATGATTTCATGCTCAAGAAACATTTATGATTATTATCGATGTTGAAAAAATTTAGAAAACGTGATATATTTAATTTCTCAGGAATCTTTGATAAAAAATATCAATTTAATGCATCCTTGCTTTTTTTAATCATACCGACCCGAAACCTTTCTGTGTGAGTCTGTGATCACGAGCAATAGTTCGAGATTCTTCCTAATGTTATGATCTATAACTGCTTGTTTACTGCTGAATATTATTGCAGTACGGTAATGCTGCTGGAACGAGTCCTATTATAATGCTTTGCCATTACGATTGCGAGCTGTAGCGTCGAGCCCGAGGCTTGACCGGTATATCATCAGTGTGACCGGCACAACTGTAACAGAAACTGTTAGTTTAGTTATATTTCCCCTGGAGACAGTTTCATGATGTTGTGTGTGTGTAGTGGTGTATGATGTTGTGTGTGTGTAGTGGTGTGTGTGTGCAGTGGTGTATGATGTTGTGTGTGTACAGTGGTGTATGATGTTGTGTGTGTGTAGTTGTGTATGATGTTGTGTGTGTGCAGTGGGTTCTCAGTATAATGATTAATGATGTTGTGTGTGTGTGTGTGTGTGTGTGACAGTGATCAGCTGTGGGGATCCAGGCGTTCCTGCCAGTGGTCTGAGGTTCGGCGAGGAGTTCACCGTTGGACAGAACGTGACGTATTCCTGCCAGCCCGGGTTCCTGATGGAGAACGGGAGTGTGTTTATCCGGACCTGCACTCGCAACGGCACCTGGAGCGCCACATTACCCTCGTGCCGAGGTACTGATTATCTTCCAGACTCACTCTTCTGCAGGTTTGCCCAGCCGTCGAGGGCCACACACACACACACACACACACACACACAGATGATGCTCTGACGATGCCAAGACGCTTTGGGTTGTAAA
>JARWKJ010000016.1:919667-932529 GCA_029959095.1 Rhinichthys osculus | reverse complement strand
GATCTAAATAGACAATAGCTCGGATTCTGCACTGGAAAACTGACATCTTCACCCTTTATTCAAATATCATAAAAAATGTCTTAATGGTTTTGTCAGCATATCGTCAAGTTGTGCTTGAAGTCAATTTGTGATAACGCAATGAAACATGACAAATCGTGCCAACATGTTTTTTAGCCAGAAACACATGCAAAAGCAAGAGAGAGCCAATGAAATATGAATAACTGATTATGCTTTTTGGTTTTGTATGCATTTTTTGTGTGTATTAAAATAAAACCTGTTGCTGTAGTCGATCATTTTGTCAGATAAATTATTTAGCTGTTATTAGGTGTCATTTAGCCGTTATTAGGTGTTATTAGGCGTTATTTAGCTGTTATTAGGTGTTATTTAGGCGTTATTAGCCATTATTTAGCTGTTATTAGGCGTTATTTAGCCGTTATTAGGCGCTATTTAGCTGTTATTAGGCGCTATTTAGCCATTATTAGGCACTATTTAGCTGTTATTAGGCGTTATTTAGCTGTTATTAGGCGATATTTAGCTGTTATTAGGCGCTATTTAGCCATTATTAGGCACTATTTAGCTGTATATAGCCGTTATTAGGCGTTATTTAGCCGTTATTAGGCGCTATTAAGCTGTTCTTAGGCGTTATTTAGCCGTTATAAGGCGTTTTTTAGCTGTTATTAGGCATTATTTAGCTGTTATAAGGCGTTATTTAACTGTTATTAGGCGTTATTTAGCTGTTATTAGGCGATATTTAGCTGTTATTAGGCGCTATTTAGCCATTATTAGGCACTATTTAGCTGTATATAGCCGTTATTAGGTGTTATTTAGCCGTTATTAGGCGCTATTAAGCTGTTCTTAGGCGTTATTTAGCCGTTATAAGGCGTTTTTTAGCTGTTATTAGGCGTTATTTAGCTGTTATAAGGCGTTATTTAGCTGTTATTAGGCGTTATTTAGCTGTTATTAGGCGATATTTAGCTGTTATTAGGCGATATTTAGCTGTTATTAGGCGCTATTTAGCCATTTTTAGGCACTATTTAGCTGTATATAGCCGTTATTAGGTGTTCTTTAGCCGTTATTAGGTGTTCTTTAGCTGTTATTAGGCGTTATTTAGCTGTTATTAGGCGTTATTTAGCCGTTATAAGGCGTTATTTAGCTGTTATTAGGTGTTCTTTAGCCGTTATTAGGTGTTCTTTAGCCGTTATTAGGTGTTTTTTAGCTGTTATTAGGTGTTCTTTAGCTGTTATTAGGTGTTCTTTAGCCGTTATTAGGTGTTCTTTAGCCGTTATTAGGTGTTCTTTAGCTGTTATTAGGTGTTCTTTAGCCGTTATTAGGTGTTCTTTAGCCGTTATTAGGTGTTCTTTAGCTGTTATTAGGCGTTATTTAGCTGTTATTAGGCGTTATTTAGCTGTTATTAGGCGTTATTTAGCTGTTATTAGGTGTTCTTTAGCCGTTATTAGGTGTTCTTTAGCCGTTATTAGGTGTTCTTTAGCCGTTATTAGGTGTTCTTTAGCCGTTATTATGTGTTCTTTAGCTGTTATTGGGTGTTATTTAGCTGTTATTAGCCGTTATTTAGCCGTTATAAGGCGTTATTTAGCTGTTATTAGGTGTTCTTTAGCTGTTATTAGGTGTTCTTTAGCTGTTATTAGGCGTTATTTAGCTGTTATTAGGTGTTCTTTAGCTGTTATTAGGTGTTATTTAGCTGTTATTAGGTGTTCATTAGCTGTTATTAGGCGTTATTTAGCTGTTATTAGGTGTTCTTTAGCCGTTATTAGGTGTTCTTTAGCTGTTATTAGGTGTTATTTAGCCATTATTAGGTGTTATTTAGCTGTTATTAGGTGTTCTTTAGCTGTTATTAGGCGTTATTAAGCTGTTATTAGGTGTTCTTTAGCTGTTATTAGGCGTTATTTGGAGCCGTTCCACAGGATTCTGCATTGATTCCCTCTTGGCTTTATGATTTGCGTCATTTCTGTCTAGCGCTCTCCTTTCAGACGTTATGCATTTGTTTTTTGATCTAATATCCGATTTTCTTTGCCGGCCCACATGCTCACATCCGTTTACAGACCACTGAGGAGAAGCTCTCCTCCCTCCGGCGCTCTCATTAGCACTGAAACACTATTGACAGTTGTAGCTCGGACTGTGTTTGTGTTTCGTGTTTTGCAGCATTTGTCGTTGATGTATGTGATTATCATTAATATCCAGACCTGTTTTTCCACATTCAACACCGGCTTGTTTGCTAATAAAGAAATCTGCAGTGCGTAGTGTACGTACGTGAAAATGGCGGCCATTAAAACTCTGAGAACAAACAGAGCGAGAGCAAAGAGATCCTGCAGAGAAACATCAATGTTGTGTCCTAATAGAGCGTAATGCAAAGTCATTATAAAGCCATTTCTGTCCCGGCGTGGACGGATCGCAGCCGTGAGTGATCTGTGACCCTCAGGAGAACCTCTCGCCCAGCTCTCTCTCCGGCTCTCCATCCGTCAGTGTGCAGTGTGTGAGATTAGCATGTGAGGAAGCTGTTCCTACACACACACACACACACGCACGCACACACACATACACAGGAGTATCAGTCACTGATTTGAAAAGTTAGTAATAAAATTAACAACAAAGTAACACATTAAGTTTGGGATAATGTACATCCAGCCGGTTGTTATCTCAGAATAAACCTGTTCAGGTGTGTGTGTGTGTGTGTGTGTGTGTGTGTGTGTGTGATCTCAGAATAAACCCCCTCAGGCTGATGAAGACCTGCTCCTGATCATCCTGTCGGGTTTATTCTGATATAACAACCGACTGGATGTACATTATCCCGTTATAACACAGATACTTGCCACATCAGTAAATAACTGGACATGAAATATTGATCTGAGTTGAAATATTTGGCAATACTTTACTGGAAGGGGTGTGCATAAGACTGACATGACACCTTCATAATCATGACATGACACATGAAGGAGGGTTTATGCATGTTTATGACAACTGTCATTAAGTGTTATTCGCTCAATTATGACATTTTTAATGCAAATATGACATTGTTTGAAATGTCTTGGTAATGACAACATAAATTGTCATAAATATGTCATAAAAATGACATAGCAGATTAATTATCAAACTTAAGAAACCACTTAGCTTTATGGGTTAACATTACATTAAACGGTCAGGTGGCTGGTTTTGACATTGGCTGTCATGATCCTATCAGACCTTGTTCTGTACTTTTCGGATGTGCTGTTATTTTCAGACCAAAACTTCAGTCGATATTCTCTCACATCAGTGAACGACCCCGACGCGAGCGTTTGCTGGAGTTAGCCGGGAAAAGATTTGGAAGTCTTTTTCAAAAAACCTTAACCGAGAATAAAGGTGGTGTTTTTGATGAAAGGCTTTTTACTTTATACCTCTGGGTCAGTCGTTCAGATGAGCTGTAGTGTGTGTGTGTGTGTGTGTGTGTGTGTGTGTGTGTGTGCGTGTGTGTGTGTGTGTGTGTGTGTGTGTGTGCGTGTGTCTGTCATACACACTGAACGCCTCAGGGACCCGCTTGAGCGATCGGCCTTATACGTGCAACACATGCTGAGCAACTGCACAACACACACACACACACACAAACATGTCCTGTAGAGCACAGCACACACCTGCCAGAGAAGCCCCGCCCCAAACTCACGCCATTGGCTGAGCCGGGACTTGTTGATATTTTGGGCCAATGCTCATGAGACTGAGCGACAGTCGTGGTTTACTCTGAATGTAGAGCCATATTTCTGCAATATGGAAAACATGTCCGGAATCACAGAATTCAGTCATAAAAATGTAATTTACTGTAGCCTATAACGCGGATTTGTAAAAATTTTGATGAATTAATAAAAAGCCAGTATCAGTATCAAATCACGATATAGACTAGTGTCTGTGAATATTCATCCGCAAAAAGACTATTTAAATATGAACCCGATTAATTTAAATATATAGATTAATAAATTGTTGTTTTATGAATTCAATTAGTTAGACATGCTTTTTGATTATTAAAATTTTATTAAACCATTAAATGAAAACTTAAAACAGAAAACACACAATTTGGTCAAAATAGAACTAAATTTAATTGTACAAGTTTCATGATTTAAATTAATTAGACGTACTTTTGGATGACTAAAATTTAATGCAACTATTAAAATGGAGTTAAAAAATGAAAACAGAAAAAAACAGAATCCAAAAAAAAAAGGGGAAAGGGGAATTTGTGAACAAATAAAATTTGGGGGGAAAATAAAATGGATTTCATAGGGCTCTATGAATGAACAGGTATAATAATAATAATAATAATAACAAGTCTTTTCTGGGTGAGTGTTTCCTTTAAAGCAGAAGTTTTAATTGTATTTTAATCACTCAAACTGGCTCCTTTAAAGCTGTTTTGTATGTGAACTATGTCTCGAGATCCCGGCTGAGCTGCTAACCGAACTGGCTTGTTGCTTTAATAAGTTAGAGGTTGCATGAATCTGTTTAATTGCAGCGGATTTAACATTCAACACCCTGCGGAGAGACGGGAACTCTTAGGATCTCAGTTTTTAACCTTGTTAGCTTCCATGTCTCATTAAACTCGGCCCCTGAGCCACGAGATTCACACATCCTCATCATCCTCTTCATCATGCTCGTGTCTCCACACACCTTGAGCTGATTTATTATACATTATACATCCTCCATCTTATGCATGAAGGCTTTCAATCATCCAGGTCACTGTGGAAAGTCAGCTAAACTCTGCAAAGCTGCCACTCCTGCTGTATTCCTTTGCTTTGGACTGAGATCGGGTCGGACAGCTCTGCAGTGTTAGAGGATCTTCTGTCCTGTCTCCGAACGCTACGAGGCTCTCCAGCACCTCCAGATCAGCCGTGCTGTACTCGTATTATTCTGCATAAGCTTCCAGGAGCAGTTCACCCACTAAATGAAATATGTCATCGTTTACTCGCCCTCACAAACACGCATGAGTTTATTTTCTTCTGTGGAAACCAAAAGGAGACATTTTGAAGGAATGTCATTTTATAGGAACTGGCGAGATCCAAAAATGGCTTTAAAAGCAGCAGCGATGGGGAGATTCGACTACACATTTAGCAACTTTCTCATGATAATATACATATATATACACACACACATATATATATATATATATATATATATATATATATATGTATACACACACACACATATTTATATGTATACACATACACACACACACACACACATATATTTAAAATGTGTATACACACACACACACATATGTATACACACACACATATATATGTATTCACACACACACACACACATATATATATATATATATGTATACACACACACACACATATATATGTATACACACACACACATATACACACACAGACACACAATATTTTCATAACATAGATTTTATTTATACATAAAATTTTATGGTGAATGGTGAATTTAATTTATACAGTAAAATGTTTCAAACATTTTGGTACCAACATTCTTCAAAATATCTTCCTTTATGTTACGTAAAAGTCATACAGGTTTGAAACGACATAAATGTATAAATGAATGAGTCATTAATTCATTCAATTCGTTCAAACGGCTGATTCATTCATGAGGAATCAAGTAAATGACTCTCTTAATGAATGAGTCATTGAGTCATTCACTCATCCGATTCGTTCAAACGGCTCATTCATTCATGAGGAATCAACTAAATGACTCTCTTAATGAATGAGTCATTGGGCCCTATTTTAACGATCTGAAACGCAAGTGTCAAAGCGCAAAGCGCAAGTAACTTTGTGGGCGGATCCCGGCGCTGTTGCTATTTTCCCGGCGGGATAAATGCCTCTTGCGCCTGGCGCAAATCTAAAAGGGGTTGGTCTGAAGTAGCTTCATTATTCATAGGTGTGGTTTGGGCGTAACGTGAAATAAACCAATCAGAGCGTCATCTCACATTCGCTTTAAGAGCAGGCGCGCTTGTTCTAAATCGGATTCCTATTATAACGGCGGATTTACCAGGCGCGCGCCAGGAGCGGTTCACAGCCGAGGAGAGCAACGTTCTCATCAGGGCCGTAAAACACAGAGAAGTGACATTGGGGATGGAGAAACCCACCCAAATTAACTTCTGTTGAACAGGCGTATGATAATTTGGGTAAATGTGTAAGCTACATGCTTTTATAATAAATTGTCTATCTATCTATCTATCTATCTATCTATCTATCTATCTATCTATCTATCTATCTATCTATCTATCTATCTATCTGTCTGTCTGTCTGTCTGTCTGTCTGTCTGTCTGTCTATCTATCTATCTATCTATCTATCTATCTATCTGTCTATCTATCTATCATCTATCTATCGTAATAATGTATGATTTGCAAAAATGAAAACTGCTGCTTAGATGAGAGAATCAAAGTGTATGCGCGTTGTGCACACGCTACATTGATTATGGCCAAGCATGCGCCCTTAAAATAGCATATTGAACAACGCGCAACGCGCCACTGACTTTAGACTATTTTTTTTCTGGTCAGTGGCGCAATTGTTTTATAGAACAGCAAAATAGCATGAGGGAAAGTTTGCGCCGGAACACGCCTCCTCTTTGCGCTGAACCGCCCCGGGGAGCGCAAGTGTATTTCTTAGTTAACCGACGTGCGTCTGTGGAGGGAAAAGTCCGCTTTGCGCGGGTGCAAAATAGGAATGATGCATGCGTCAGTGTACAAAGTAATTTGCGCCGAGTGCAAGATAGGGCCCATTGAGTCATTCCTTCATCCGATTCGTTCAAACGGCTCATTCATTCATGAGGAATCAACTAAATAACTCTCTTAATGAATGAGTCATTGAGTCATTCCTTCATTCGATTAGTTCAAACGGCTGAGTCATTCATGAGGCATCAAGTAAATGACTCTCTTAATGAATGAGTCATTGAATCATTCCTTCATTCGATTAGTTCAAATGGCTCATTCCTTCACGAGGAATCAAGTAAATGACTCTCTTAATGAATGAGTCATTGAGTCATTCCTTCATTCGATTAGTTCAAACAGCTGAGTCATTCATGAGGAATCAAGTAAATGACTCTCTTAATGAATGAGTCATTGAATCATCGGTTCACCTGATTGATTCCCTCAAAACGCAGATTCATTCAAAAATGAAACACCAGGCAAAATTAAGCAAAAACAGACAGCATTATGTCATAAGTATAACACAACCTTAACTTCTTATTTATTGAATGTTGTAGAAAATCAGTATCACATTTGCGCTCAAGTTGTTCAGGACAAAAACAGCACTTGTGTGATATTGCTTAACTAATATATATATATATATATAGACAAAGACTCATACAGGGGTATTTGTGCCCTGAAATCTTGTCTCATACTCGAGAACAAATCTTCCTTCACACCAAAAAATATTTTTATAGTGTCCTTTTGTGTTGACGAAAAACCCGTGTTTGAGCTTGAGTAAATAATCTGAACTGTCCCTTTAATAAAAGCTGATGGCTGTTCAGTGTGATGAACTAATGGACACATCATTGACCTTTGAGTGTAATTTGTTAGTTTTGCATGGCTGGATTTGCACATTTACAGTGTGAGCCGTGACTCTTGCAAATCTTCTTTTTTAGCAGGTTGTATTAAAGCGCTTGCTTTCCCGAACATCTCATCATTGATTCGCGCGCCGTCCGAGCCCCAGCTGCTCTCCAACACTGAGCTTCAGCGCACGCGTTTCCATCTGCTCCCCCGCGTCTGCTTCTATCAATTCCAGATTTGCAATTTAAAAATCTTTTGATTGGCCTCGCAGACGTTCTCTGACTTCTGTTGATTCCCCCAGTGCAGGGAATCCTGGTATGTGTTCAGGAAAGAAACATTTGTATGGATTTACCACTCGCTCCAGACACAAAACACCAGCGAAGTTCAAATGAAGATGATGCAACAGCTGAAAACCATGGGTTCCAGCCATAGACTGTAAAAAAAGATGGACGACGCCCCTTCGCTCTCTTCCATTGGTCAGAAGTGAAGCCGCCAGTGTCCCGATATGGCGCTGACATCTTGTGACTTAAGTCTAAGCAGTAGCGATCTCGGGACCAGACCTGAGCAGGAAGTAAAGTAGTGCGCAGGAAGTAAAGTCGTGAACAGGAAGTAAAGTAGTGCGCAGGAAGTAAAGTAACTACTTTACTTCCTGCACTAGTAAAGTAGTGCGCAGGAAGTAAAGCCGTGAGCAGGAAGTAAAGTAGTGCACAGGAAGTACAGTCGTGAGCAGGAAGTAAAGTAGTGCGCAGGAAGTACAGTCGTGAGCAGGAAGTAAAGTAGTGCGCAGGAAGTAAAGTCGTGAGCAGGAAGTAAAGTAGTGCGCAGGAAGTAAAGTCGTGAGCAGGAAGTAAAGTAGTGAGCAGGAAGTAAAGTAGTGCGCAGGAAGTAAAGTAGTGAGCAGGAAGTAAAGTAGTGCGCAGGAAGTAAAGTAGTGCGCAGGAAGTAAAGTAGTGAGCAGGAAGTAAAGTAGTGCGCAGGAAGTAAAGTCGTGAGCAGGAAGTAAAGTAGTGCGCAGGAAGTAAAGTAGTGAGCAGGAAGTAAAGTAGTGAGCAGGAAGTAAAGTAGTGCGCAGGAAGTAAAGTAGTGAGCAGGAAGTAAAGTAGTGAGCAGGAAGTAAAGTAGTGCGCAGGAAGTAAAGCCGTGAAATCAAGGCCCCGCCCTCACTCTCGCAGAATCAATCGCAAGCACACGCTCCTGCACCTTTTTAAAATTAATTATAGAAATTTAGATATTACATTTAAAGCTCCAATCTCCTCAGTCCTCAGAAGATCCCGAAAAAAAGTCTGTTGGTGCTTCAGTGACTACTTCGCTCAGAGAACCTGTCAATCACAGCTGTCAATCATGACGTCCCACCACCACATCAAATAACTAACTAAAAACAAGCTTATTTTAAAAATAAACACCTGAACTTGACAACATCAGCGTGATGATAACTACAGTCAATGACAGAAACCATCTTTGGAAAAACGATATTTGAAGTGTAATTTAATTGTTTAGTTGGTCTCACGTGCCGTTGAATAACATGGGGAGGCGGGGTTTATGAGCTATACTAGGACCGGCCACCGGGGGGCGATCGAGACGCTTTGGCTTCACTTTTCAGGGCTTGTGCGGCACGCTTTCCTTCCAGCCCTGAGTCACAGTCAAGCCCCTTTCACACAGAGATTCCGGAAAACACACGGATACAGTGACCCGGGTTCGTTTGATTTGGGTTCATTCACACTGCCTGTGATTTTCTGGAATCAGAGAGTGTGTTCACACACAACCCGTAAAAATCCCGTAAAGACACGTGACATCGATATGACATGTAGTGTCTCAGCAGCGACTTAAGTTTGCTTAGAGCTGCGACTTCTCTCTGGAGAAACCACGCTTGTGCATTTCTTTCTCGGATTCGGTCATAAACTAGCGTATCACGTACCGTTCCACTAGCTGGCTTTCACTTCACTTCAGCGTCATCATTACGACACGCCATTGATTACGGCTTTTGTTCACACAGCGCGCGCTCCGGGACTGATTACTCGGGCCCCAACCCGGCATCGATCCCGGCAATTTCCCGGTATCAACGCGCTGTGTGAAAGGGGCTTTAGACTCGCAGTGGATCAGTATTACCTGGTGACCTCTAGTCATTTGTAGTGATTGCGGAGGTTGCCTGTGATCTTAATCCCATGTGAATCGGACATATCTGTAATTTGTGAAGTAAAAATTCGCCCGCAAATGACCTTCCATATTTCCTGATTACTAAATCACACGAGGTCCAGCGCGAATAGGGCTGTAAATATACGAAATAAACAACTTCCATTCATGCATCTACGTAAGAACATACACAAATACGCATACATATCCCTATACGTACTTACCTGAAAATATACGCACGCACATACGTATACATACATGCATGCAAATACACACATACACACTTCTATCCATATAGATGCATATACATAAACAGCTGGAAACACAGTTTCATAATGTAGTGTTTATCAGCCTCTTTTAAGCCTCTCCGCACGTTGAACACGAGTAATCTGCTGTAAACCCTGTGTTTTAGCCCTTCATGACTCACGCTTGACGCCGATGATGTTTGAATACAGTGTGTGTGCTTTATTGTGTGATGCTGAAGAGGAATGTAGTCCTTCAAGGCAGAAAATGACAGAAAAACCTTCCTTTCTTCATCGATGGGCTTTCTAGACTGTCTACTAAATATTAAAGCTTTGCCAGAGGACAGAACAGCCTGAAAATACAGATCAGGACTTCAGTGTCGAGACACGGGGAAGTTTAGTTGTGTTTCTCCTTCTGTGATGTGGAGTGTGTGTGTCGGGGGAGTTTCATTTACACTTCAGGTAGAAAACTTTAAGGCTCTTCTGCTCACCAATGCTGTGTTTATTTGATCAAAAATACTGTAAAAATTGTGGAATATTATTATAATGTAAATCAGCGGATATGCAGTAAAGTGTAATTTATTCCTGTGATCAAAGCTGTATTTTCAGCATCATTACTCCAGTCTTCTGTGTCACATGATCCTTCAGAAATCACTCTAATATGAGGATCTGATGCTCAAGAAACATTTATTATTATTATCAGTGTTGAAAACTGCTTCAGATTTTTGTTGAAACTGTGATAACTCAAAAATTTGGGGTATGTGAGATTTATATAATAATAATAAAAAAATTAAATAAAAATTGTGGCTTTTAAATTCAATTTTAAATTAATTTCAATTAATTGTATATTATAAATATATATATTTAATCTTAATTAAGCAGCAAATCAGAGTGATTTCTGAAGGATCATGTGACACTGAAGACTGGAGTAATGATGCTGAAAATACAGCTTTGATCACAGGAATAAATTACACTTTACTGTATATTCACATAGAAAACAGCGGATTTACATTAGAATAATATTTCACAATTTTTACTGTATTTCTGATCAAATAAATGCAGCCTTGGTGAGCAGAAGAGACAAAAAATCTTACAAAATTGTAGTGTAATTTGCAGATTGTTTTCTATTTAGCTCTATCTGGTTTGCATTACTAATATAAAAATGTGCGATAAATGAGTCTTCAGTTTTCAGTCAGATGTGTGTGATGTGGGACGGCGAGCACCAACGCTTTTACACTGGGGGACATGTCAAAACCAACATGTATTTGAACTCTCGAGTGTTTGATAGATATTCAGATGTTATAAGATGCCAAACATCATGTTAATATATTGCATGAGGGTATTAATGAAATGAATATGAATGAATTCAAATCCTGCTCAGTGGGAGCAAACGACACAATGTTGTCTGAATGTAGACGCCGTGTTGAACGTGTGCATCTGAAATATGATTGATTAATAGATGAGATTATGTATCACATAAAGATTTACTAATAAGTATTTCCCTCTTGTGCTCATTGGAAATGTGTGTTTTGTCTAGTAGTAATTTTGTATGTTGGTTACAAACACAAACCATCTTAAATCGTCTAAATTCACATTTATGAATATATATATATATGTAATATCTATTGCATAAACAAGTGAGCACAAACACCTATAGTGAAACCGTCTTAAACTATCAAAATTCACATTTGTGATTATTTTTATTTTATTTTTTGTAATATCTATCAGATAAACGAGTGAGCACAATAAACCTAGCGCACATTCAGGCAAGAGTTTAACTATCATTAATGTAGATTTTAACTTAAGGATTGAACATGTTCTCGGGACAAAAGTATTCCGACGGCTTCCGTGTTTCATAAAATTTTACTAAATTTAGCTTTAAAGTCTATAAAAGTTTGTTTAATGCCATTTATAGTGTGACAACATGCCCCAGTAAAGGTCAATGATCTGCATACCGGGCAATAACTGGCATGTGACAACATGCCCCAGTAAAGGTCAATGATCTGCATACCGGGCAATAACTGTCATGTGACAAAGCATTAAATTGATCAAAAGTGACAGTACAGACATTCATAATGTTACAAAAGATTATATTTCGAATAAATGATGTTCTTTTGAACTTTGTATTCATCAAAGAATCCTGAAAATTTAAATATATTACCGTTTCCACAAAAATATGATCTGTTTTCAACACTGATAATAATCATAAATGTTTCTTGAGCATCAGATCCTCATATTAGAGTGATTTCTGGAGGATCATGTGACACTGAAGACTGGAGTAATGATGCTGAAAATACAGCTTTGATCACAGGAATAAATTACACTTTACTGTATATTCACATAGAAAACAGATATTTTACATTAGAATAATATTTCAATGTTTTTACTGTATTTTTGATCAAATAAACAGCCTTGGTGAGCAGAAGAGACTCTCTGGAAAACATTATTTCTTCAATAACAATTTCTTCAAATCTCTACTAGGAATATTAATTGATAAAATTGCACTTTACTATGTATTCACATAGAAAACATTTCTTCGCAATATTGCTGTTTGTAATCTTACCATCCCGGACGTTTGAATGGTGTGTGTGTGTGTGTGTGTGTGTGCGTGTGTGTGTGTGCGTGTGTGTGTGTGTGTGCGTGTGTGTGTGTGTGTGTGTGTGTGTGTGTGCGTGCGTGCGTGTGTGTGTGTGTGTGTGTGTGTGTGTATGTGTGTGTGTGTGTGTGTGCGTGCGTGCGTGCGTGTGTGTGTGTGTGTGTGTGTGTGTGTGTGTGTGTGTGTGTGTGTGTGGCATTGCATCTACTTCTTGTTGTCCAAACAACTCTAATTTGCAAAATTCCTTTATTGAATGGCATCTTTACTGTATTTTTGATGAAATAAATTCAGCTTTGATCACAGGAATAAATTACACTTTACTATATATTCACATAGAATTATTTCACAATAATCTTACCATCCCAAACTTTTGAATGGTGTGTGTGTGTGTGGCATTGCAT
>JARWKJ010000016.1:884667-914667 GCA_029959095.1 Rhinichthys osculus | reverse complement strand
TCACTGCGTTCCGGGGCCGGTTCTGCTCCTGACACCACAGGGCTTCGGCCTGGTAAGAGCTCGGGTCACTGCGCTCCGGGGCCGGTTCTGCTCCTGACACAGCAGGGCTTCGGCCTGGTAAGAGCTCGGGTCACTGCGCTCCGGGGCCGGTTCTGCTCCTGACACCGCAGGGCTTCGGCCTGGTAAGAGCTCGGGTCACTGCGCTCCGGGGCCGGTTCTGCTCCTGACACCGCAGGGCTTCGGCCTGGTATGAGCTCGGGTCACTGCGCTCCGGGGCCGGTTCTGCTCCTGACACCGCAGGGCTTCGGCCTGGTAAGAGCTCGGGTCACTGCGCTCCGGGGCCGGT
Organism: Rhinichthys osculus; assembly: GCA_029959095.1. NCBI lineage: Eukaryota > Metazoa > Chordata > Actinopteri > Cypriniformes > Leuciscidae > Rhinichthys > Rhinichthys osculus. The sequence continues at coordinate 914,321 of JARWKJ010000016.1, read as the reverse complement.
TCTGCTCCTGACACCGCAGGGCTTCGGCCTGGTAAGAGCTCGGGTCACTGCGCTCCGGGGCCGGTTCTTGTCCTGACACCGCAGGGCTTCGGCCTGGTAAGAGCTCGGGTCACTGCGCTCCGGGGCCGGTTCTGCTCCCGACACCGCAGGGCTTCGGCCGGGTAAGAGCTCGGGTCACTGCGCTCCGGGGCCGGTTCTGCTCCTGACACCGCAGGGCTTCGGCCTGGTAAGAGCTCGGGTCACTGCGCTCCGGGGCCGGTTCTGCTCCTGACACCGCAGGGCTTCGGCCTGGTAAGAGCTCGGGTCACTGCGCTCCGGGGCCGGTTCTGCTCCTGACACCGCAGGGCTTCGGCCTGGTATGAGCTCGGGTCACTGCGCTCCGGGGCCGGTTCTGCTCCTGACACCGCAGGGCTTCGGCCTGGTATGAGCTCGGGTCACTGCGCTCCGGGGCCGGTTCTGCTCCTGACACCGCAGGGCTTCGGCCTGGTAAGAGCTTGGGTCACTGCGCTCCGGGGGCGGTTCTGCTCCTGACACCGCAGGGCTTCGGCCTGGTAAGAGCTTGGGTCACTGCGCTCCGGGGCCGGTTCTGCTCCTGACACCGCAGGGCTTCGGCCTGGTAAGAGCTTGGGTCACTGCGCTCCGGGGCCGGATCTGCTCCTGACACCGCAGGGCTTCGGCCTGGTAAGAGCTCGGGTCACTGCGCTCCGGGGCCGGTTCTGCTCCTGACACCGCAGGGCTTCGGCCTGGTATGAGCTCGGGTCACTGCGCTCCGGGGCCGGATCTGCTCCTGACACCGCAGGGCTTCGGCCTGGTAAGAGCTCGGGTCACTGCGCTCCGGGGCCGGATCTGCTCCTGACACCACAGGGCTTCGGCCTGGTAAGAGCTCGGGTCACTGCGCTTCAGGTGCTGGTAGAACTTTATAGCTCTTTTTTGGATAGTGATCAATAAGGGGTATTGTCCTAATTCAGCTCTGCACGAGTTGTTTGGTGTCGCTCTGTTTACTTTTAGGATGCTTTTACAAATTTGGGTATGCAGAGTTTCAATTTCCTCTTTTTCCCATTTTGAGAAATCTTGTGTTTTTAGAGGTCCCCATACCTCACTGCCGTACAGAGCAATCGGTTCGATAATTGCTTTTAGGATTTTTAGCCAGGTTTGAATTGGAATTTCATGTCGAATAGTATTTTTAATCATGTGGAAGACCCTCATCGCTTTCGCCTTCAGTTCAGTCACAGCCAGATTAAAGTTCCCTGTCGAACTCAGTTTTAGCCCCAGATATGTGTATTCGTGGGTGTGTTGGAGGACTTGGTTTCCTGCTCTGAAGATGTATTTATTTTCCCTACACCTGGATCTATTTTGAAAAATCATTATTTTGGTTTTTGCGAGGTTAATTTTGAGAGCCCACGTTTGGCTGAATGTCTCTACGACGTCGAGGAGCTGCTGTAGTCCCTCTTTTGTTTTCGACAGAAGGACTAAATCATCTGCAAAGAGGAGACATTTAACTTCTGATTGCGTCCGGGTTGGGCCGGGGGCCGTGGAGTTATTTAAGGTTTTGGCTAGTTCGTTTATATAAATGTTAAATAGAGTGGGGCTCAATGGGCAACCTTGTCTGACTCCTCGTTGTTGGGAGAAAAATTCTGTTCGCTTATTCCCTATTTTTACAGCACATCTATTGTTTTTATACATGGTGCTGATCAAATCAAATGTTTTTCCTCCAATCCCATTTTCCAGTAGTTTTAGGAAGAGTCCTTCGTGCCAGATCGAATCGAAAGCCTTCTCAAAGTCAATAAAGCAAGCGAAGACTTTGGATTTATTTTGGTATAAATGTTTATCAATGATCGTGTGAAGAGTGTAAATGTGGTCAGATGTTCTGTGTTTGGGCAGAAATCCAATTTGACTTTTGTCCAGAATTTTGTGGGTTTTGAGAAAGTTCTGCAATCTTATATTAATAATCGAACAGAATATTTTCCCCAGGTTGCTATTGACACATATGCCTCTGTAATTGTTTGGCTCATATTTGTCTCCTTGTTTAAAGATTGGTGTGATTAGGCCTTGGTTCCAGGTGTCGGGGAAATATCCTACTCTCAAAATAATGTTGAATAATTTGGTTATTGCGGTTTTAAATTTGTCATTGGTGTATTTGATCATTTCATTTAATATTCCATCTATGCCACATGCCTTGTTGGGTTTCAAAGCATGTAGTCTCTCTGTAAGCTCATTTATTGTGATTGGGAAATCCAGGGGGTTCTGATTGTCTTTAATTTTTTCTTTCAGGACTTCTAATTTGGTTTTTAATTCATTTCGAGCGGGATTTGTTTCAGTTGTTTTGTACAGATTTTCAAAGTGTGTCCTCCATATGTCCCCGTTTTGAATGGCCAGTTCTTCCTGTTGTGGCCTATAGAGCGTGTTCCAGTTGTTCCAGAAGTTACTGGTATTTATTGACTCCTCCATTTCTTGAAATAATTGTTCTATGTGTTCTTCCTTTTTTACTCTAAGAGTTTGTTTGTACAGTCTAAGGGCTTCGTGATATTGATGGCGGAGTTCTTCATTGTCGGGATCTCTGTGTTTTTGATTTGACAGATTTCGTACTGTTGTTCGGATATTTTTGCACTCACTGTCAAACCACATTTCTTTGGTGTTTTTTGGTTTCCTTTTTGATGATTTATTTTTCAAATTGCACATGGATGCTGATTGGTGGAATATTTTGGTAATGTCACTAAGTGCCAGATTTATGCCTAATTTATTTTGTGAATATGTGTTCATTATAAATTTGTCCAATAATAATTTAATCGTTTGACTTTCTATTGCATTTTGATAGTTTTCTGAGCTGTTATTTGTCCACTTGTAGGGTGGTTGCAGCTTCAGTAAATGAGAGGGCCGTCTGCGTGATTCATTGGTATGAGTTCGTCTTAAATACAGTGTAATTTTACAGTGGTCTGACAGAGGTGTTTGAGGACTGACTGTGAATGCCCTGAGATGCACTGGGTCAATGTCTGTAATGAAGTAGTCTACAGTACTGTTGCCCAAGAAAGAATTAAAGGTGTAACAACCGAAAGAGTCTCCCCGTATACGGCCGTTCACTATATACAGGCCCAGTGATCGACAGAGCTCTAGCAGGCTTTTCCCACTTCTGTTTGTGAATTTGTCATAATTGTTTCTTAGGTGGTATGAGGGCAGATGGTGGCTGGTGTTTGTGATATATTTGTCTCCCTTAACAAAGTCTGGTTCATTTCCAGTTCTGGCATTTAGATCGCCACACATTAACACATTCCCTTTAGTCTGGAAATGGCAGATCTCCTCCTGCAGGATGGAGAAGGTTTCTTCATTGTAATAGGGGGACTCAGCTGGGGGAAGGTATATAGCACACAAGAATATATGACGATCTGTGGAGACGATGTCTTTTTGGATTTTTAACCAAATATTAAATTTTCCGATTTGTATATCTGTGATTGAGTTTATGAGGTGTGCTCTATACCATATCAGCATTCCCCCTGACTCCCAGCCCTGAGTCACCCCTCTTAGTTTCGTCGATGGTAGGACTATTTCCCTAAATCCAATTGGACAGCCAGTGGACAAATCTCTAACATTCCATGTTTCCTGTAGAATTATAATGTCAGAGTTCTCAATTTCTTTTTTAAAGTCCGAATGTTGGCTCTTGATACCAAAAACAGAGGACCTCAGTCCTTGAATGTTCCAACATGTGACTTTCAGGGAATATGAGCTCATTAAATAATCACATTTGTTATTTCAAAACAAGACAGACATCAGTATATTGAATTGACAAATCAAGAAGAATATATTAAATGATCCAAGAAAATAAATTAAATGTATAAATCAGGTGAAATAAATATAAAAGATATCATATTCATATTACAAATACATAGTTTTTTTTTTTTTTTTAAGTATAATAAATAATATGAGGTTTCTAAAAATCTGGTATAAAATGAGTATAAAATAAAAATAAACACATAGTACACATGCATACACATCCATACTTTTTTCTTTTATTTTTTTTAAGAGTAATAAATAATATGTTTCTAAGAATCTGATTTAAAATAAGTAGAAATAAAACACTCTCACACATACACACACAATCATACATACATTTTCATTTTCTTAACTCACTTTTTTTTTTTTTTTTTAGAATAATAAATAATAGGTTTCAAAGAATCTGATTTAAAATAAGTAGAAATAAAACACTCACACATACACACACAATCATACATACATTTTCATTTTCTTAACTCACTTTCTTTTTTCCTTTTTTTCTTTTTTTTTTGTGAGTCACTAACCCATGAGATGTGAGCACAGCAGAGTCAACATGTGCTGGATGTTTGTGAGGTCTCTGGATGGAGATGAGGCCGGCTGGCTGTGGGCTGTGCTGGGGCTGCAGTGGCTCAGGGCTCTGCCGGCTGCTTCAGCATAGCTCCGTCTGTCCGGGTGTTGCTGCTGCTGCTGCTGCTGCTGATGATGATGATGATCATGTGGATGAGAAGGCGAGGGGGCTGCAGGCCTGGTCATGCGGTGTGTTCCAGGGGGGAAGACAGAGCCTGTCGTGGGGTTCCTCCGGTCAGGGCTGAAGTGGTGGAGGGGGTGGTGTTTTGGGGGGTGTCCCTGCAGTAGCTCTATGGGGTGTCCATGAGGACGCTGCGGTGCGCTGGAGCTGCGATTGAGTGCGATGTCCTTCAGGGTTTTGGCAAAGATGGGGACTGCCCTTCTGTGGAGGTGGACATGGTCATATAGGCTGCTGAGATCCAGTGTGGGGTGCTGAGCCAGGTGTACATTGGGCTTTAGGGCACAGTCTCTGGATACTCTAGCATTTAGATGCCGGATGGTGTCTGGGTGGAAGTCCGAGCGCAGTAGCAGGGTGGAGAGGATGATTTTGGAGTTGGGGAAGTTGGAGGATGCCTTCTCAGTCACGTTTATGAGAGCTGTAGCTACTCTCTCTCGCTGAGCTCGGAGGTCGTTGGTGCCGGTGTGGATGATGATGTGGCTCGGGGAACCCAGCTGCTCTTCAAACAAGAGCTCCAGGGCCTTCTGTGTGTTTGGGCACCAGATTTTTTTGACATTTTTTCTCGGAAACAGTCTCTTTTCATCTATAAACTTGCCATTGGAGTCCATGAGGAGTATAATCTGAGGCTGTGATTGGCTGTAGGAGTCTGCTGGAGGAGGGCTGCTGGGCCGGGTCTCTGTGGGCGCTGGAGAAGGAGTCTCCTCTGAGCTCTGCTGTTCTCCTCTCGGTGTCGGCTGCTTCTCCACAGCTGACAGGTGTATTGTGTGGGACTCTCTGTCCTCTCTCAGCTTTCTCATCTCCTCCCTCATTACAGACAGCTGACTGCTGTACTCATCTCCCTGTTTTTTCATTTCTTGAGTTTCTTTCTTGAGGATTTCTATTTCTTTCCTGTAGTCCTCTTCTTTCTCAGTTGGATCCGTCTCCTTCACTACTCTATGCATCTCCTCTCTCAGCTGCACCAGCTCCAGCTCCATCTCCCTGAACTTCTCCTTCATGTCGCTGATGATGCTGTGTAGAAGGGAGATCTCCTCACTGTCGTCCCGGGACTGCTCAGCTGTGGACTGATGGCTGGAGGTCGAGGGGTCTTCTGCACGCTTCTCTGTATTAGGGCTGATCTTTTTCAGCTGAGCTTTTTCTTTAATTTGCAGGAAATCCTTTTCAAATTGTTTCAGCTTCCCCTGAATCATTATAGTCCCATTTTTATATAGGTTCGCTGTTATCGTGACATCTGAATCTGGATCTTCCCCTTCCTTAATCTGCAGTTTCCATCCATTACTGATGCCCTTTCTGATTACTGTGGGGTAGTGATGTCTGATTGCTGAGTGCCAGGCTTCGGGGTCTTCTGTGTAGAATATGATGTTACTGACCTCTCCATTCCTGTACAAGTCTGAGTACAGGGTTTCTGGGTTGTCCTTCAGGAGCTTTTCTTTATGTTTTTTTCTTTAGGATCTCATTGGTAGCTTTGGATGGGTATGTTATAGGAACTGATTCTGTCATTTTTCAAATATTCTGACAGTTGCTGGCAGTTTGTTGTTGTTGTTGTTTTATGAATGTTTATATCTACTGGAGTTAGCCCTTATATTGTAGCTTAATTAAATCACAGTTTTTGGGCAAATCTTCCTCCAAAACAAAGGTGGTTGATTGTAGATATTGTAGATATTTTGTGTACTCACTCGGAGTTCCTCTTTTCCTCTCTCTCGTGGCAGTTGTGGGACCTGTCAGCCTTCTGTCTTTTGGTTGTCAGCTAGTTGTTTTCTGATGATTTTTCTTGATCAATTCAATGTCCTTTTGTAGTGAATATGTTGCAGAAGGTCTTATTTGATAGATTTTTATAAAAACTGATTGTCTGTCTTGTCTTAAAACAACATTTAAAAAGCAAAAAATCAGGAGCTCATTTTCTTGCTGCTGTTGCTGTTTTTCTTGCTGCTGTAAGAAATATTTTCTTGCTGCTGTAAGAGTATTTATCTATCTTAGAGATAAATACTCTAAATGTTCTCTCTCTCTCTCTCTCTGCTGTTTACAGATTGTAGGTTTGTCACAGAGACGGCTGTGATTTGTGATTTCTCAAGACACCTATATCAGTGACAGCTGTGAGACAGGGACATTTATTGCATACTGATGCAAAAACTTTTAGCTTACAGCACCTTTCCATGAAGCAGCAAGATCTTGATATTCAGAATGAGAACAGAGAGCCGTCACACACACACATATATAATACACATCCAGATAGTATGCTGCATATAGGGATATGCTGAGAATATGAAAATGCATTTCATTTTCATTGGTGGCCGGGCCTCCCCCCGAAGGAGTGACGTGGGGCCGCCCTCCCGTGGGCTCACCGCCTGCAGGAGGGACCGTAAGGGGCCGGTGCAAAGTGGATAGGGCAGCAGTCGAGCCTGAGATTGTGCGTGAGGTTGAGAGGTACCGAGTAGAGATAGTCGGGATCACCTCCACGCACTGCTTGGGCTCTGGAACCACACTCCTTGAGAGAGGGTGGACTCTTTACCACTCTGGCGGCGGGCTGGTGTGGGTTTGTTTATAGCCCCCCAGATCAGCCGCCATGTGTTGGAGTTCACCCCGTGAACGAGAGGTTTGCTTCCCTGCGCCTTCGGGTCAGGGGATAGGTCTCTCACTGTCATTTGTGCCTACGGGCCGAACGGCACTGCAGAGTACCCGGCCCTCTTGGAGTCTCTGGGAGGGGTGCTGGAAAGTACTCCGACTGGGGACTCATGAGCCCTCATGTGGACTTATGTGGCTTAACATACACATAACACACTATAGACTTCCTTAATTCAAAATTAGGCTGCATAGTTTAGATCAGCCGGAACCGGGAACACGTCCCGTAAATCCTGATGTACTTGGTACATCATAAGAAGGATGGCGTCTACGCTAATATTAGTCTCTCTGTTTATCCCGAGGGACCCTCTATGGTGGACCGGCACTGATCCTCAACAACTCGTCTCCATACTGGCGTGACTACTTCGACTTCCGAACAGATGGAAATGGATAAATACTCTAAATGTTCCGATCCAATCTGACTTGTAATGCTGCCCGAATCATACACTGTTCCTTCGTTGGCCAGAGGAGAACTGAGAGACTGAGTCTGGGTTCTCCCAAGGTTTTTTCCTCCATTCTGTCCCTGATGGAGTTTGGGTTCCTCTCCACTGTTGCCTTGGCTTTTGGCTTGCTTAGTTGGGGACATTTAATATTCAACAATATTATTGATATGCCTTACTTCAGGTGGACGTTGACGCAATTTTCTTCTAGAAACAAACTTTGTTGTATTATTTTCGTGTTATCACTGTGAAGCTGCTTTGATACAATCTGTATTGTAAAAAGCGCTATATAAATAAAGGTGACTTGACTTGACTCCGTCGTTCTACTGGGGGACTTCAACGCCCACGTGGGCAGCGACAGTGACGCCTGGAGGAGCGTAATTGGGAGGACTGGCCTCCCTGATCTGAACCCAAACGTTGTTCTGTTATTGGACTACTGTGCTAGTTACAGCTTGTCCATAACAAACACCATGTTTAACCATAAGGGTGTCCATCAGTGCACGTGGCACCAGGACACCCTAGACCGGAGTTTGATGATCGACTTTGTGGTCGTTTCATCCGACCTCTGGCCGTATGTCTTGGTCACTCGGGTGAAGAGAGGGGCGGAGCTGTCCATGGATCACCACCTGGTGGTGAGTTGGATCCATGGCAGGGGAGGAAGCTGGACGGATCCGGCAGACTCAAACGTACTGTGAGGGTCTGTTGGGAACGTTTGGCCGAGTCCCCTGTCAGAGAGATCTTCAACTCCCACCTCCGCCGGAGCCTTGACCGGATCCCAAGGGAGTCTGGAGATATTGAGTCCGAGTGGACCATGTTCCCCACCTCCATTGTCGAAGCGGCCGCTCGGAGCTGTGGCCGTAAGGTCTCCGGTGCCTGTCGAGGCGGCAATCCCCGAACATCCCTTACTCCCGGTGGACACCGAGCATGTCTTTGCCTCATTACGTCACATCTGTACATACACCTCTGTACACACACATCTGTCCACACAAAGAAGTCTCTCGATAGTAGGCTATGAGTGTGAGGATGTTGGAGGTGGAGATTTATAGCCTTTTCTCACAGCACTTGATATAATTAAACATCAATTTGATGGCGGATCCAGGAAGGTTCAAACGACAATAGCCAGTGACAACTAGAGACTCACCCGCTGTAACTAGAGACTCACCCGCTTTAACTAGAGACTCAGCCGCTGTAACTAGAGACTCACCCGCTGTAACTAGAGACTCACCCGCTGTAACTCACCCGCTGTAACTAGAGACTCACCCGCTGTAACCAGAGACTCACCCGCTGTAACTAGAGACTCACCCGCTGTAACTAGAGACTCACCCGCTGTAACTCACCCGCTGTAACTAGAGACTCACCCGCTGTAACTAGAGACTCACCCGCTGTAACTAGAGACTCACCCGCTGTAACTAGAGACTCACCCGCTGTAACTAGAGACTCACCCGCTGTAACTAGAGACTCACCCGCTGCAACTAGAGACTCACCCGCTGCAACTAGAGACTCACCCGCTGTAACTAGAGACTCACCCGCTGTAACTAGAGACTCACCCGCTGTAACTAGAGCACCCGCTGTAACTAGAGACTCACCCGCTGTAACTCACCCGCTGTAACTAGAGACTCACCCGCTGTAACTAGAGACTCACCAGCTGTAACTAGAGACTCACCTGCTGTAACTCACCCGCTGTAACTAGAGACTCACCCGCTGTAACTAGAGACTCACCCGCTGTAACTAGAGACTCACCCGCTGTTACTGGAGACTCACCCGCTGCAACTAGAGACTCACCCGCTGTAACTCACCCGCTGTAACTAGAGACTCACCCGCTGTAACTAGAGACTCACCTGCTGTAACTCACCCGCTGTAACTAGAGACTCACCCGCTGTAACTAGAGACTCACCCGCTGCAACTAGAGACTCACCCACTGCAACTAGAGACTCACCCGCTGTAACTGGAGACTCACCCGCTGCAACTAGAGACTCACCCGCTGTAACTCACCCGCTGTAACTAGAGACTCACCCGCTGCAACTAGAGACTCACCCGCTGTAACTAGAGACTCACCCGCTGCAACTAGAGACTCACCCGCTGTAACTAGAGACTCACCCGCTGCAACTAGAGACTCACCCGCTGCAACTAGAGACTCACCCGCTGTAACTAGAGACTCACCCGCTGTAACTAGAGACTCACCCGCTGTAACTAGAGACTCACCCGCTGTAACTCACCCGCTGTAACTAGAGACTCACCCGCTGTAACTAGAGACTCACCCGCTGTAACTAGAGACTCACCCGCTGCAACTAGAGACTCACCCGCTGTAACTGGAGACTCACCCGCTGCAACTAGAGACTCACCCGCTGTAACTCACCCGCTGTAACTAGAGACTCACCCGCTGCAACTAGAGACTCACCCGCTGTAACTAGAGACTCACCCGCTGTAACTAGAGACTCACCCGCTGTAACTCACCCGCTGTAACTAGAGACTCACCCGCTGTAACTAGAGACTCACCCGCTGCAACTAGAGACTCACCGCGGTGTAACTAGAGACTCACCCGCTGCAACTAGAGACTCACCCGCTGTAACTAGAGACTCACCCGCTGTAACAAGAGACTCACCCGCTGCAACTAGAGACTCACCCGCTGTAACTAGAGACTCACCCGCTGTAACTAGAGACTCACCGCGGTGTAAAATGCAAAAGACTTCGGACTGAGAGTTTGGAAAGAGAGACTGCAACGGCCCATGCGAAAACAAGGATAATATCTAAAGGGCTTTAAATGTCGTCACGCAATGATGATGTTGAACATTAACTATTTGAGAACAAAGTATAATTTGCACGGTTTGACGTGATATGATAATCGATCGTTAGATTTATTCAGCGCGATTTACTGCAATGCTTTTTTTCAGTTAGTTGGTCAGAAGAACAAAAGTGGATGTTACTTGTTCAGAGGACATTTTACGGTGAAAATTATTATGTTGGTCATACTTCCAAAAAGAATAATCTGTGATTCTGAATGCCAGTACACTGTGTTCATCCGCGCTGTGCCGTGCCGAGGTACAACCCACGTAAAGTTTATTATTCCGCGAATAACTGCAATTGCAGATTTCGAACAGAGATGGCGGCAAAGAGGAAAATCTGCGGACTGCAGCTTTAAGTCAAAATTATGATTTAATAGTTGTAATTATGACTTAAAAAGTCCAAATTATTACTTAAAAATGGAAAATTATGACTTGGGTCAAAATTATGAGAATAAAATGATGAGATTAATAAATCTAAATTATGACATTCTAAATCGAAATTATGATTTTTAGGAAACTTTAAAGAAAAATTAATTTAATCCTTAAAAAGTCGAAATTGACAAAAGTCAAAATTATGATATTAAAAAAAACGAAATTAGGACTTCACTCAAAACTTAGACTTAAAAAGTCGAAAATTATGGCATGTCAATTTTGAGTTTTTATCTGACAATTATGACTTAAGTCATAATTTCGACTTTTTATGTCATAATTTCGACCTAGTATGTCATAACTATGATTTATTAGAGCATGATTTTTTCTTTTTCTTATGCGGAAGACATGATGAGACACACATATGACATAAATATGTATGGATCAGATACACTTATGTCAAATATAATAATATCAGATCATTATTAGAACAAAAGATTGTAAAAGTCATTAGCAACTTGAACTGGTAAGAATCTGAATGGTTTGATTGGTGATGTTGTTCAGCTGTTATTTGTGAGAGCTTTTTGCACAATCCTGTCATTCATAAACGCAAAAATGGCTGCTTTTCTTCTTCCATAACCAACAATCCTCTGTGACCCATAAAGGAAAGCAATCTCCTCCTGCAGAGAGTGTAATTAGCATTTAATTTTCTGACGACGTCATGCCATTTCTCTCCATTCAGACGCAGATATCCATACATAAATGCTTTCATTGCATTCAGAATGAAGAGAAACCATAAGTGACATGCAGCACAAGCTCTTTCACTGAGCGCGATTAATCCCAGTTTCATAAAGTTTTAATTGCAAACAAGCTATTTTAAGGTAAACAACTCATTAATTTCTTCCTCATTAACAGTCACAAACTTTCCAAATGTACTTTTGAGGGCAGGATTATCCGTGTTTTCCGTTTCCCCGTTCCGTGTAATGCTGGATCAACTTCAGAGATCAGCTGACAGATATTATAGATATTCAGTTTTTAGTGCCGATAAGGCATAAATCATAATTCATTCTTGCAGGAGTCGGCCAGTGCTATAGAAGATTAGATCCGCGATGCGCGATTAGAGAATAAGGCTTTTTATCCTTCATTCTCAACAAATAAGTGCAACTGAGAAACATCTGAGGTGGTCCAACTTAATATTATATATATTTTCTGTTACTTTTTTGGAAGATGTCTATTATTGTATTATTTCCTGATTTTTGTAATTTTTCTGTGTTAAACATTTAATTTCATATTTTCATTTTTTTTTTTTTTTCAGATTTAGCATAAATTAAGCTGAGGTGGTCAAACTAAATATTATATATATTTTCTGTTCATTTTTTGGGAGATGTCTATTATTGTATTATTCCCTGATTTTTGTAATTTTTCTGTGTTAAACATTTCATTTCATATTTTCATTTTTCATTATTTTCAGATTTAGCATAAATTAAGCTGAGGTGGTCAAACTAAATATTATATATATTTTCTATTTTTGGGACTTTTCTACAACATTTGTTTTTGAAAATTTTCTGTGTTAAGCATTTAATTATTTTTTTATAAATGCATAAAAGCATTTTTTTTTTTGGTTATTAATTTTAGTGCTGCCGCGATTAGTCGACTTAGTCGACGTAATCGACCATGCAAATTAGTCGACGCCAATTTTTTTAGTCGACGTGTCGTTTTAAGTTTGACCGCATTTTTTTTTTGGTCTCCCGTCTCAAACGGCTCACTGTAATTCACCTCCACACACCAACCAGTCTGTGCGCTGTGCTCGCCCTGCTGGTTAATCTGCTATCCTCTTCCTTCCCCCTCCCCCGCCTTCACTGCTTTGATATGAAAAATTGTGGAGGCAGGTGACGGTGCTTTCACACGGGGCTCGTTTGCTGCGGTCCGAGCCCGCGCGCGATTGTTCCCGGCGCCCCCGCAGCGTTGGTCTGGTTTCACACTCAACTTAATTCTACCGAACCCTGGTGTGTTTGCGTGCATCTTACGCAATCGCAAACGTACACGGCGCATGATAGAAAACAGAACGCGGGTCAATATATATATATTTTAATTAATTCTGTGCTATTATGCGCAGCTGAGTGAACAACACAGGTGCGTGTGTCGCATAAGGTGGCCTTCTTCTGCTGCTTGCAAATGGACTCTTTTGAGGAGACTTTTCCAAATGTGTTGCCCTGATTCCACAGGCTAAGCGCGAATACACTGCAGACTCACTCTCGCTCGTATCCAAGGTAAATCATCAACACTATCATCCCTGCTTACAAGTGTTTTATTAAACTAAATACATAATCAGCTAAAACGCGCACCCGAGTCCGTGTTGCTTTCACATTCACGTGAACCGCGGCACGTGCCCGGCATGCACGCAAGTGTAAACGAGAGCTGCATATCTGCGTGCCTGCCTGCTTTCAGCGCGATTTATTATAAGGCAGAGCTAAGCGTAGTAGGCTAGTCCAGACTCTTTCAATTCAATTCCAATTTATTTGTATAGCGCTTTTCACAATACATATTGTTTCAAAGCAGCTTTACCCAAAATGCATGAGTGCATCTACTTTAGCCTACAATTCACAGTGATGTTTTCAGTTATGCATTTCAGAAATAAACATATAAAAATGTACAGTAAGCTAATGTATTAATTTAAGGCAGAACAAAGAGCTAATTTAAGTAATGAATACATGCATGTTTGTTAATAGAGGATTAGATTAGGACTCTGACTAATGGTAATGGAAATGCAGATACTTATGCTTAGATTGTTAATACATAATGTTTTTCAACAGGTGACATTTTATATTTTGGCCCTTCAGTTAAAAATAAAATGGACACAACGAAATGACAAACAATGTTTTTTTTAATTAGTCGTTTAGATTAGTCGACTAATCGAAAAATTAGTCGAAAGATTAGTCGTTAGAAAATTAGTCGTTAGTGGCAGCACTAATTAATTTCAGATTTAGCACACATTAGGCCAGTTAGTCTGGGATCAAATGTACTTATTGATAAACTTATTTGTCCCTTAAATTGCAGTACTTTTTTTAATGATCCTTCAGTGATTTCTGAAGGATCATGTGACACTGAAGACTGGAGTAATGATGCTGAAAATACAGCTTTGATCACAGGAATAAATTACACTTTAAATTTTTATTTTTGTATTTATTTATTTTTTACAAATTTTTTAAAAACTCTTACATACCCACAAACGTTTGAGTGGTGCTGTATCACAATTTTTTTTGTATATATTTTTTTAAAACAGTTGAAAAAGGGGTCATGCATACATAGAAATATATATTCACATAGAAAACAGCTATTAAGAATTATAATAATATTTTAAAAAATGTACTGTAATTTTGATCAAATAAATCCCGTCTTGGTGAGCAGAAGAGCCTTTTCAAAAACAATCCAAAAAGTTTGTTTCCTAACTTTTGACCGATATTGTAAATATTATATTGTTGGTCATTCAAATTTAAGTAAAAATCTTTTCTTTTTTTCAAATGTTCATGCTTTATAATAGATAATTTTTATCTTGCATACAGTATCTAACAGTTACGACAAAAAAAAATAGATTTTTGCCTCGAATGCTTTAAAAAATACCAAATTCATAGAAAGCACTGAATATTAAAGCATGCAATCTGCCCATCTGTAGATTTAATGGATATTTTTAATCACGCAACTCAGCTAGTCAACTTCCCGAACTCAGACGGGCTTCTGTTGTGTGTTTGCTGCTCCTCCAAAGCATTGTATTATTCATCAAGTTCTCCGTTCTCTGACACAGGGGCCTGATGGGTCCTCACGTCTGATCATTATGCATAACTCGCTCTAGCCTAAAGCTGTTGAAATATTTTTTTCTGTGAAAGAAAGAAAAGAAAGCGCAGTGAGAAGAGAATGGTCTCCATGCATCACAGATTCTGTTGTCGCAGTGCCACGTTTGGCCGTTGCTTGTAGAATATATAATGCTAAAGAGTTCGGATGTGTGTATCGTTATCCATCACACTTTATATGCAGAAAACACACCCAGTCAAAGTGAAAATGCATTAAATCAGTATTCATGTGTGCAAAGTGTGTTTGTTCTCCACTGTAAAAGCAAAAGTGAATTTCAGATGTAAAAACTTGGTCAACAGTAAGTTCTGTTACTATGGGGAAATATACACTATAATAATCAATAATTATCAATTATTATTGGTGCTCAATTATTAACAAATGCAATTTTTTTGAGGATTCATTAATAAAAAAGTTCAGCATTTATTTGAAATGAACCTTTTGTGACATATCTTTTATATATTTGTATATATTTTTAAACAGTTTAAAACTAAATGTGCAGGTCGTTCTGTAAATATGTTTACTGTATTTATTATTCTGGCAGCCACAGCTGTTTTTACAGTTCAGCATTTATTTGAAATAAACCTTTTGTAACATTATAAACGTCTTTAAATGTGGTACTGTATCACCAATTTTAAATAATGTTTTTAAACAGTTTAAAACTAAATGTACAGGTTGTTCTGTAAATGTTAGCTGAATTATTCTGGGAGCCACAGGTGTTTTTACAGTGCTATCTTTATAATAAATCATAAAAAAATATTAATTTGCAACAAATGTAAAAAAAATGTTTGATTGCAAAAATGATACTGTATCACATTGAGTGGTACTGTATCACAATTTATTTTTTATATAATTCTTTTAAAACAGTTTAAAATTAAATGTACAGGTTCTTCTGTAAATATGTTTACATTTTTACTGTATTATGTAATGCAGGGCCATTTTTAAGTGTCCGAATACTCACTGTATGTGTAAATAAGTGAGTATAAATGATCAAAATCACATATTTTGTAAAACACTGGTGAAGAGCCGGTTGTCCTTCAGGTCGCGTGTGGAAAAAGGCTTTATGAACACAAGCGCTCCAGGGACGCTGTCGTACTGACTTCATGTGAGTGTGTGTGTTTCTGCAGTGGTCACACTTACAGCCAGTGAACTCAGCTTTCCCGATCTGTGAATTATACATCAGCGCATGTCAGACTCTTTAACCTCCGCTTGGGCTTTAAACGGGTAATTACTCTGATTCTCATTCAGGTGAGCGACCTCTGCTGAAACTCACCGCTCCACTTCTGATCTTTAAATACCATGAAGCCTGCAGAGCTCTGCTGCAATTTATGACATATCAAAATCGTGAAATATCAGATGTGGAAATAGATTTCAGTCTTATAGACTCTCAGACGTGCTTCTCGTTAAAAACCAAAGTGTGCCAATTAACGTCTAGCTGTTCATCTTCATTATAAAGTCTGCTGCATCTAAATAATGAGAGCATGTTAAAAGATTGGGGTCGGTAAGATCAAAAATACAGTAAAAATTGTGAAATATTATTATGATTTAAAACATCTGTTTTCTATGTGAATATACAGTAAAGTGTAATTTATTCCTGTGATCAAAGCTGTATTTTCAGCATCATTACTCCAGTCTTCAGTGTCACATGATCCTTCAGATGCTCAAATATTTTAAAGTATTGTTGGTGCTCAATTTTTAATAATGGTTCAATTGTTAATATATAATTAAAATTTAAAAATAAAATAAAAATGTTAAGTACCCCAAACTTTTGAGTGGTAGGTTATCACGGTTTCCACAAAAATATTAATAAAAACTGTTTTCAACACTGATAATAATCATAAATGTTTCTTGAGCATCAGATCCTCATATTAGAGTGATTTCTGAAGGATCATGTGACACTGAAGACTGGAGTAATGATGCTGAAAATACAGCTTTGATCACAGGAATAAATTACACTTTACTGTATATTCACATAGAAAACTGATATTTTACATTAGAATAATATTTCAAAATTTTTACTGTATTTTTGATCAAATAAGGCTGCATCCTTGGTGAGCAGAAGAGACTCTTTCAAAAATACACTGCGGTGTACTTACAGGAAAATCCACTTCTTATCTTGTGGAAAATGAGTCTCACAAAAAGTGCGAACGAAAGGGTCGGCGAGTTCTTCGAATCATACGCAGGTATTAATAACCCTGCCTGATTAATAATTGACTCTTCCTCCCGTCCGTCTCAGAGCATGTATTTTTGAGCGGTTCACCTCAGAAGTTTGTTTTGAGGGTCAGGTCGGGTTACTCGCTGATAAATCATTCAGAAAACAAAGTTACAGATCAGATTGTCCTGGACAGCAGCGGAGACGGGGTCGGATATGTGCGACGCAGAAGAAAATCATGATCTGGGAAGAAATGATCAGAAATAGAATTCTGCTTAGATAATGCTTAGCTTGCATTAAACATAAACTGGCTGCTTAAAGTTCACATTAAATCAAAATCGAGCCAGTTTATTTACATAAAGGCGAAGGATAAATAGTGCTATTATAGTATAATTTACAGGCTATACTATTATAGTTGTTATTCATATTTTAAATTTGCTCTCATTTTTATTTTCGTATTTTCACTTTCACACGTTTTAGCAATTTTTTGTGTGATATGTCAAATTAATTTGTTTATACATACATATATAATTATTATTATTATTATTCAGAGGGGAAATGTGCCTAACATTTTTATGTTTAAGTTTTAATTTGGGATATTACGTTTTTCAATTAGCAAAATGTCTTTATTTATAGTAACAGAGATGTTTTAATAGTTTCTAATTTCATTAAAGATAATAACCCTGGTTGAGATGACATTTATAAATAGTGTAAACTCACATTTAAATCTGTTTTCTGTAATGTTCGCAGAGTTTCCATCATCATTTTTCCTCATTAAAGAACATATTTCACATGAAAAGTCTGTAAACATGAGCGAAATGGTCTGTAAATGACTTGTATGTTCACAGCAAAGTTCTGCGGTGACCCGGGCGTCCCGGCCCGCGCCACACGAGAGGGCCAGAGCTTCATCTTCAGAGCCGAGGTGTTCTTCAGCTGTAGCGCCCCCTATCTACTGGTGGGCTCATCGACACGCACCTGCCAGTCAGACGCCACCTGGAGCGGCTCGCAACCGCGCTGCATAGGTGCGTTACCAAACACTCATATATGTGACCCACACTGCATAGGTGCGTTACCAAACACTCATATATGTGACCCACACTGCATAGGTGCGTTACCAAACACTCATATATGTGACCCACACTGCATAGGTGCGTTACCAAACACTCATATATGTGA
The DNA here is from genome assembly GCA_029959095.1 of Rhinichthys osculus. Lineage (NCBI taxonomy): Eukaryota > Metazoa > Chordata > Actinopteri > Cypriniformes > Leuciscidae > Rhinichthys > Rhinichthys osculus. The sequence goes on along the minus strand of JARWKJ010000016.1, from coordinate 896,429 downwards.
CCCACACTGCATAGGTGCGTTACCAAACACTCATATATGTGACCCACACTGCATAGGTGCGTTACCAAACACTCATATATGTGACCCATGCTGCATAGGTGCGTTACCAAACACTCATATATGTGACCCGCGCTGCATAGGTGCGTTACCAAACACTCATATATGTGACCCGCGCTGCATAGGTGCGATACCAAACACTCATATATGTGACCCACACTGCATAGGTGCGTTACCAAACACTCATATATGTGACCCACACTGCATAGGTGCGATACCAAACACTCATATATGTGACCCACACTGCATAGGTGCGTTACCAAACACTCATATATGTGACCCGCACTGCATAGGTGCGTTACCAAACACTCATATATGTGACCCACACTGCATAGGTGCGTTACCAAACACTCATATATGTGACCCACACTGCATAGGTGCGTTACCGAACACTCATATATGTGACCCACACTGCATAGGGGCGTTACCAAACACTCATATATGTGACCCGCGCTGCATAGGTGCGTTACCAAACACTCATATATGTGACCCACACTGCATAGGTGCGTTACCAAACACTCATATATGTGACCCGCGCTGCATAGGTGCGTTACCAAACACTCATATATGTGACCCACACTGCATAGGTGCGTTACCAAACACTCATATATGTGACCCACACTGCATAGGTGGTTACCAAACACTCATATATGTGACCCGCGCTGCATAGGTGCGTTACCAAACACTCATATATGTGACCCGCGCTGCATAGGTGCGTTACCAAACACTCATATATGTGACCCACACTGCATAGGTGCGTTACCAAACACTCATATATGTGACCCACACTGCATAGGTGCGTTACCAAACACTCATATATGTGACCCGCGCCGCATAGGTGCGTTACCAAACACTCATATATGTGACCCGCGCTGCATAGGTGCGTTACCAAACACTCATATATGTGACCCACACTGCATAGGTGCGTTACCAAACACTCATATATGTGACCCACACTGCATAGGTGCGCTACCAAACACTCATATATGTGACCCGCGCTGCATAGGTGCGTTACCAAACACTCATATATGTGACCCACACTGCATAGGTGCGTTACCAAACACTCATATATGTGACCCACACTGCATAGGTGCGTTACCAAACACTCATATATGTGACCCACACTGCATAGGTGCGTTACCAAACACTCATATATGTGACCCACACTGCATAGGTGCGTTACCAAACACTCATATATGTGACCCATGCTGCATAGGTGCGTTACCAAACACTCATATATGTGACCCGCGCTGCATAGGTGCGTTACCAAACACTCATATATGTGACCCGCGCTGCATAGGTGCGTTACCAAACACTCATATATGTGACCCACACTGCATAGGTGCGTTACCAAACACTCATATATGTGACCCACACTGCATAGGTGCGATACCAAACACTCATATATGTGACCCACACTGCATAGGTGCGTTACCAAACACTCATATATGTGACCCGCACTGCATAGGTGCGTTACCAAACACTCATATATGTGACCCACACTGCATAGGTGCGTTACCAAACACTCATATATGTGACCCACACTGCATAGGTGCGTTACCGAACACTCATATATGTGACCCACACTGCATAGGGGCGTTACCAAACACTCATATATGTGACCCGCGCTGCATAGGTGCGTTACCAAACACTCATATATGTGACCCGCGCTGCATAGGTGCGTTACCAAACACTCATATATGTGACCCACACTGCATAGGTGCGTTACCAAACACTCATATATGTGACCCACACTGCATAGGTGGTTACCAAACACTCATATATGTGACCCGCGCTGCATAGGTGCGTTACCAAACACTCATATATGTGACCCGCGCTGCATAGGTGCGTTACCAAACACTCATATATGTGACCCGCGCTGCATAGGTGCGTTACCAAACACTCATATATGTGACCCACACTGCATAGGTGCGTTACCAAACACTCATATATGTGACCCACACTGCATAGGTGCGTTACCAAACACTCATATATGTGACCCGCGCCGCATAGGTGCGTTACCAAACACTCATATATGTGACCCGCGCTGCATAGGTGCGTTACCAAACACTCATATATGTGACCCGCGCTGCATAGGTGCGTTACCAAACACTCATATATGTGACCCGCGCTGCATAGGTGCGTTACCAAACACTCATATATGTGACCCACACTGCATAGGTGCGTTACCAAACACTCATATATGTGACCCACACTGCATAGGTGCGTTACCAAACACTCATATATGTGACCCGCGCTGCATAGGTGCGTTACCAAACACTCATATATGTGACCCGCGCCGCATAGGTGCGTTACCAAACACTCATATATGTGACCCGCGCTGCATAGGTGCGTTACCAAACACTCATAAATGTGACCCGCGCCGCATAGGTGCGTTACCAAACACTCATATATGTGACCCGAGCTGCATAGGTGCGTTACCAAACACTAATATATGTGACCCACACTGCATAGGTGCGTTACCAAACACTCATATATGTGACCCGCGCTGCATAGGTGCGTTACCAAACACTCATATATGTGACCCACACTGCATAGGTGCGTTACCAAACACTCATATATGTGACCCACGCTGCATAGGTGCGTTACCAAACACTCATAAATGTGACCCGCGCCGCATAGGTGCGTTACCAAACACTCATATATGTGACCCGCGCTGCATAGGTGCGTTACCAAACACTCATATATGTGACCCGCGCCGCATAGGTGCGTTACCAAACACTCATATATGTGACCCGCGCCGCATAGGTGCGTTACCAAACACTCATATATGTGACCCGCGCTGCATAGGTGCGTTACCAAACACTCATAAATGTGACCCGCGCCGCATAGGTGCGTTACCAAACACTCATATATGTGACCCGCGCTGCATAGGTGCGTTACCAAACACTCATATATGTGACCCGCGCTGCATAGGTGCGTTACCAAACACTCATAAATGTGACCCGCGCCGCATAGGTGCGTTACCAAACACTCATATATGTGACCCGCGCTGCATAGGTGCGTTACCAAACACTCATATATGTGACCCGCGCTGCATAGGTGCGTTACCAAACACTCATATATGTGACCCGCGCCGCATAGGTGCGTTACCAAACACTCATATATGTGACCCGCGCTGCATAGGTGCGTTACCAAACACTCATATATGTGACCCACACTGCATAGGTGTGTTACCAAACACTCATATATGTGACCCACACTGCATAGGTGCGTTACTAAACACTCATATATGTGACCCGCGCCGCATAGGTGCGTTACCAAACACTCATATATGTGACCCACACTGCATAGGTGCGTTACTAAACACTCATATATGTGACCCGCGCCGCATAGGTGTGTTACCAAACACTCATATATGTGACCCACACTGCATAGGTGCGTTACTAAACACTCATATATGTGACCCACACTGCATAGGTGCGTTACCAAACACTCATATATGTGACCCGCGCTGCATAGGTGTGTTACCAAACACTCATATATGTGACCCACACTGCATAGGTGCGTTACTAAACACTCATATATGTGACCCGCGCCGCATAGGTGTGTTACCAAACACTCATATATGTGACCCGCGCTGCATAGGTGCGTTACCAAACACTCATATATGTGACCCGCACTGCATAGGTGCGTTACCAAACACTCATATATGTGACCCGCGCTGCATAAGTGCGTTACCAAACACTCATATATGTGACCCGCGCTGCATAGGTGCGTTACTAAACACTCATATATGTGACCCACACTGCATAGGTGCGTTACCAAACACTCATATATGTGACCCGCGCTGCATAAGTGCGTTACCAAACACTCATATATGTGACCCGCGCTGCATAGGTGCGTTACCAAACACTCATATATGTGACCCACACTGCATAGGTGCGTTACCAAACACTCATATATGTGACCCACACTGCATAGGTGCGTTACCAAACACTCATATATGTGACCCGCGCTGCATAAGTGCGTTACCAAACACTCATATATGTGACCCGCGCTGCATAGGTGCGTTACCAAACACTCATATATGTGACCCGCGCTGCATAGGTGCGTTACCAAACACTCATAAATGTGACCCGCGCTGCATAGGTGCGTTACCAAACACTCATATATGTGACCCGCGCTGCATAGGTGCGTTACCAAACACTCATATATGTGACCCACACTGCATAGCTGTGTTACCAAACACTCATATATGTGACCCGCGCCGCATAGGTGCGTTACTAAACACTCATATATGTGACCCGCGCCGCATAGGTGCGTTACCAAACACTCATATATGTGACCCGCGCTGCATAGGTGCGTTACCAAACACTCATATATGTGACCCACACTGCATAGGTGCGTTACCAAACACTCATATATGTGACCCACACTGCATAGGTGCGTTACCAAACACTCATATATGTGACCCGCGCTGCATAGGTGCGTTACCAAACACTCATATATGTGACCCGCGCTGCATAGGTGCGTTACCAAACACTCATATATGTGACCCGCACTGCATAGGTGTGTTACCAAACACTCATATATGTGACCAGCACTGCATAAGTGCTTTACCAAACACTCATATATGTGACCCACACTGCATAGGTGCGTTACCAAACACTCATATATGTGACACACAGTGCATAGGTGCGTTACCAAACACTCATATATGTGACCCACACTGCATAGGTGTGTTACCAAACACTCATATATGTGACCCACTCTGCATAGGTGTGTTACCAAACACTCATATATGTGACCCACACTGCATAGGTGCGTTACCAAACACTCATATATGTGACCCACACTGCATAGGTGCGTTACCAAACACTCATATATGTGACCCGTGCTGCATAGGTGCGTTACCAAACACTCATATATGTGACCCGCGCTGCATAGGTGCGTTACCAAACATTCATATATGTGACCCACACTGCATAGGTGCGTTACCAAACACTCATATATGTGACCCACACTGCATAGGTGCGTTACCAAACACTCATATATGTGACCCGTGCTGCATAGGTGCGTTACCAAACACTCATATATGTGACCCACACTGCATAGGTGCGTTACCAAACACTCATATATGTGACCCGCGCTGCATAGGTGCGTTACCAAACACTCATATGTGTGACCCGCGCTGCATAGGTGCGTTACTAAACACTCATATATGTGACCCACACTGCATAGATGCGTTACCAAACACTCATATATGTGACCCACACTGCATAGGTGTGTTACCAAACACTCATATATGTGACCCACACTGCATAGGTGCGTTACTAAACACTCATATATGTGACCCACACTGCATAGATGCGTTACCAAACACTCATATATGTGACCTGCGCTGCATAGGTGTGTTACCAAACACTCATATATGTGACCCACACTGCATAGGTGCGTTACTAAACACTCATATATGTGACCCGCGCCGCATAGGTGCGTTACCAAACACTCATATATGTGACCCACACTGCATAGGTGTGTTACCAAACACTCATATATGTGACCCGCGCTGCATAGGTGCGTTACCAAACACTCATATATGTGACCCACACTGCATAGGTGCGTTACCAAACACTCATATATGTGGCCCGCGCTGCATAGGTGCGTTACCAAACACTCATATATGTGACCCGCGCTGCATAGGTGCGTTACCAAACACTCATATATGTGACCCGCGCTGCATAGGTGCGTTACCAAACACTCATATATGTGACCCACACTGCATAGGTGTGTTACCAAACACTCATATATGTGACCCACACTGCATAGGTGCGTTACCAAACACTCATATATGTGACCCGCGCTGCATAGGTGCGTTACCAAACACTCATATATGTGACCCACGCTGCATAGGTGCGTTACCAAACACTCATATATGTGACCCACACTGCATAGGTGCGTTACCAAACACTCATATATGTGACCCGCGCTGCATAGGTGCGTTACCAAACACTCATATATGTGACCCGCGCTGCATAGGTGCGTTACCAAACACTCATATATGTGGCCCACACTGCATAGGTGCGTTACCAAACACTCATATATGTGACCCACACTGCATAGGTGCGTTACCAAACACTCATATATGTGACCCGCGCTGCATAGGTGCGTTACCAAACACTCATATATGTGACCCACGCTGCATAGGTGTGTTACCAAACACTCATATATGTGACCCACACTGCATAGGTGCGTTACCAAACACTCATATATGTGACCCGCGCTGCATAGGTGCGTTACCAAACACTCATATATGTGACCCACACTGCATAGGTGCGTTACCAAACACTCATATATGTGACCCGCGCTGCATAGGTGCGTTACCAAACACTCATATATGTGACCCACACTGCATAGGTGCGTTACCAAACACTCATATATGTGACCCGCGCTGCATAGGTGCGTTACCAAACACTCATATATGTGACCCACACTGCATAGGTGTGTTACCAAACACTCATATATGTGACCCACACTGCATAGGTGCGTTACCAAACACTCATATATGTGACCCGCGCTGCATAGGTGCGTTACCAAACACTCATATATGTGACCCGCACTGCATAGGTGCGTTACCAAACACTCATATATGTGACCCGCGCTGCATAGGTGCGTTACCAAACACTCATATATGTGACCCGCACTGCATAGGTGCGTTACCAAACACTCATATATGTGACCCACACTGCATAGGTGCGTTACCAAGCACTCATATATGTGACCCACACTGCATAGGTGCGTTACCAAACACTCATATATGTGACCCACACTGCATAGGTGCGTTACCAAACACTCATATATGTGACCCGCGCTGCATAGGTGCGTTACCAAACACTCATATATGTGACCCGCACTGCATAGGTGCGTTACCAAACACTCATATATGTGACCTGCGCTGCATAGGTGTGTTACCAAACACTCATATATGTGACCCACACTGCATAGGTGCGTTACCAAACACTCATATATGTGACCCGCGCTGCATAGGTGCGTTACCAAACACTCATATATGTGACCCACACTGCATAGGTGCGTTACCAAACACTCATATATGTGGCCCACACTGCATAGGTGCGTTACCAAACACTCATATATGTGACCCACACTGCATAGGTGCGTTACCAAACACTCATATATGTGACCCGCGCTGCATAGGTGCGTTACCAAACACTCATATATGTGACCCGCACTGCATAGGTGCGTTACCAAACACTCATATATGTGACCTGCGCTGCATAGGTGTGTTACCAAACACTCATATATGTGACCCACACTGCATAGGTGTGTTACCAAACACTCATATATGTGACCCGCGCTGCATAGGTGCGTTACCAAACACTCATATATGTGACCCACACTGCATAGGTGCGTTACCAAACACTCATATATGTGACCCGCGCTGCATAGGTGCGTTACCAAACACTCATATATGTGACCCACACTGCATAGGTGCGTTACCAAACACTCATATATGTGACCCGCGCTGCATAGGTGCGTTACCAAACACTCATATATGTGACCCGCACTGCATAGGTGCGTTACCAAACACTCATATATGTGACCTGCGCTGCATAGGTGTGTTACCAAACACTCATATATGTGACCCACTCTGCATAGGTGTGTTACCAAACACTCATATATGTGACCCGCGCTGCATAGGTGCGTTACCAAACACTCATATATGTGACCCACACTCCATAGGTGCGTTACCAAACACTCATATATGTGGCCCGCGCTGCATAGGTGCGTTACCAAACACTCATATATGTGACCCGCGCTGCATAGGTGCGTTACCAAACACTCATATATGTGACCCACGCTGCATAGGTGCGTTACCAAACACTCATATATGTGACCCACACTGCATAGGTGTGTTACCAAACACTCATATATGTGACCCACACTGCATAGGTGCGTTACCAAACACTCATATATGTGACCCGCGCTGCATAGGTGCGTTACCAAACACTCATATATGTGACCCACGCTGCATAGGTGCGTTACCAAACACTCATATATGTGACCCACGCTGCATAGGTGCGTTACCAAACACTCATATATGTGACCCACACTGCATAGGTGCGTTACCAAACACTCATATATGTGACCCGCGCTGCATAGGTGCGTTACCAAACACTCATATATGTGACCCACACTGCATAGGTGCGTTACCAAACACTCATATATGTGACCCGCGCTGCATAGGTGCGTTACCAAACACTCATATATGTGACCCGCGCTGCATAGGTGCGTTACCAAACACTCATATATGTGACCCGCGCTGCATAAGTGCGTTACCAAACACTCATATATGTGACCCGCGCTGCATAGGTGCGTTACCAAACACTCATAAATGTGACCCGCGCCGCATAGGTGCGTTACCAAACACTCATATATGTGACCCGCGCTGCATAGGTGCGTTACCAAACACTCATATATGTGACCCACGCTGCATAGGTGCGTTACCAAACACTCATATATGTGACCCGCACTGCATAGGTGCGTTACCAAACACTCATATATGTGACCCACACTGCATAGGTGCGTTACCAAACACTCATATATGTGACCCGCACTGCATAGGTGCGTTACCAAACACTCATATATGTGACCCGCACTGCATAGGTGCGTTACCAAACACTCATATATGTGACCCGCGCTGCATAGGTGCGTTACCAAACACTCATATATGTGACCCACACTGCATAGGTGCGTTACCAAACACTCATATATGTGACCCACACTGCATAGGTGCGTTACCAAACACTCATATATGTGACCCGCGCTGCATAGGTGTGTTACCAAACACTCATATATGTGACCCACACTGCATAGGTGCGTTACTAAACACTCATATATGTGACCCACACTGCATAGGTGCGTTACCAAACACTCATATATGTGACCCGCGCTGCATAGGTGCGTTACCAAACACTCATATATGTGACCCGCGCTGCATAGGTGCGTTACCAAACACTCATATATGTGACCCGCGCTGCATAGGTGCGTTACCAAACACTCATATATGTGACCCACACTGCATAGGTGCGTTACCAAACACTCATATATGTGACCCGCGCTGCATAGGTGTGTTACCAAACACTCATATATGTGACCCGCACTGCATAGGTGCGTTACCAAACACTCATATATGTGACCCACACTGCATAGGTGCGTTACCAAACACTCATATATGTGACCCACACTGCATAGGTGCGTTACCAAACACTCATATATGTGACCCACACTGCATAGGTGCGTTACCAAACACTCATATATGTGACCCACACTGCATAGGTGCGTTACCAAACACTCATATATGTGACCCACACTGCATAGGTGCGTTACCAAACACTCATATATGTGACCCACACTGCATAGGTGCGTTACCAAACACTCATATATGTGACCCACACTGCATAGGTGCGTTACCAAACACTCATATATGTGACCCACACTGCATAGGTGCGTTACCAAACACTCATATATGTGACCCGCACTGCATAGGTGCGTTACCAAACACTCATATATGTGACCCACACTGCATAGGTGCGTTACCAAACACTCATATATGTGACCCGCGCTGCATAGGTGTGTTACCAAACACTCATATATGTGACCCACACTGCATAGGTGCGTTACCAAACACTCATATATGTGACCCACACTGCATAGGTGCGTTACCAAACACTCATATATGTGACCCGCGCTGCATAGGTGTGTTACCAAACACTCATATATGTGACCCACACTGCATAGGTGCGTTACCAAACACTCATATATGTGACCCACACTGCATAAGTGCGTTACCAAACACTCATTTATGTGACCCACACTGCATAGATGCGTTACCAAACACTCATATATGTGACCCGCGCTGCATAGGTGCGTTACCAAACACTCATATATGTGACCCACACTGCATAAGTGCGTTACCAAACACTCATTTATGTGACCCACACTGCATAGGTGCGTTACCAAACACTCATTTATGTGACCCACACTGCATAGATGCGTTACCAAACACTCATATATGTGACCCACACTGCATAAGTGCGTTACCAAACACTCATATATATGACCCACACTGCATAGGTGTGTTACCAAACACTCATATATGTGACCCACACTGCATAGGTGTGTTACCAAACACTCATATATGTGACCCACACTGCATAGGTGCGTTACCTTTACTGATCAAACACTCATATATAGCAACAAAAAAAACCTGTTTAAAACCTTGAAATTTCATAGTTTAGTAGTTTGCATCACTGTATATTACTGTCGGTCGTTGAACATATCTTGCGTAAAACAGCTGTCAAATAATACATATTTAGCTACTTAAGTCTTATTTTTTACTGTTAAAACTAAAGCATCACGTTTAAACTTGCATGTAAACAGTGAAGCCCCGGCTCCTTTGATTTGATTGGCCATCTCAGTCATTCTGACATTGATTTGCCTTAAAGACACTTTCATGCATTCTTACTGATGCTCGATTACGGCAAAAATCATAATATTTTTGAAATCACGATTATTTAACATTATTTAATTATTGGTATATGATCAAAGTCTTATTTCACGATATGATTAATTTTAAATTTCAGTGAAATTTCACAATTATCGATGCTTCAGTAAAAAAACTACTAGGTTAACTAATGTAAGAAAAGCAGGTTTATTAGGCTGCTGTCACTTTAAGAGTGAATGCACAGGTCCAATATACTGTTACACGGTCGCATTAAATTGTTTTCATAATTATTAGAAGCTGAAATCGAAAATCAATTATGATTAATCGCACAGCCCTAAATTAAAGTATCAATTTCTTTTAAAAAAATAAATCGAAAAATCTTTTGAACAGTACTGTATAAATTTAAGTTAAATCCATTAATTTCTAAAACGGTACATTTCTGGCAGCAAGTTTTGTTTTTAATATCCATTCCAGCTTTGGTGGTTCACTACCATTACATCAGCTTTTCCTGGCCCGATTATGAATATAACACTGCAGAAGATGATAATGATGATGTGATCCTGATTTCTCCGCAGAACCACATCGGACGACGTGTGAAAATCCCGGTTCTCCGGAGTTCGGCTCCATGAACAGCAGTCTGGGCTTTAAGGTAAGAACCAGTTAATGCTCTCGGACTCTCGTATCAAAGCCGTTATGATGAGAATAAGTATAAGGCAGTTCAAAAGTCCCGTTTCTGTCAGTTTTAACCTGCTTTTATCTTCAAGTGCGAAAACGGCCCTTTCAAATGGCACAATGTGACTTCAGATGTGCCTATTAAGAACTGGAAATCATATTTTCCTTCATTGCCGAGACAAAAGGATATCCACTGGCCTAGTGACAGTCTGGTCACATCAGAGAGTGTGTGTCGGCGCGGATCTTTATAAGCACAGTTGATTTACTGTCAGCTTGATTCAGTGAAATGCTGTTTGAAGAGCCCGTGGCAGTTTCAGGAATGTGTGTGTGTGTGTGTCTCTTATTGTCCAGGGAGCGTTTACTCTTCAAACGCTCACTATATCCACCCACTCTAGTGGCTCTTTACAGTCCGCCGCTTCTTCCTCACGGGCACCACAGACACGAAGCATCAGTTCAGCTCTTCCGTTTGACATCCGTTGTCAACTTTAGCCCATGATTTCAGACGGGTTAGTTCAACCGAAGGGCTGAGAGTGACTGACATTTA
>JARWKJ010000016.1:847167-879667 GCA_029959095.1 Rhinichthys osculus | reverse complement strand
AAAAGAAAAATACAGCTTTATGAGACATACAATACATCATGTGAATGCGACTCATTTATAATGAGCAGCTCTAGTGTGTTACTGGGTGAATTTAACAAAACGTGTCTATCATATTTCTCCCAAAAATCAAAAGAAAGAAATTGGGAATGTGTATTTTGCCTAATGAATTTTAAGCCTATTTTTAGGACCTTTTTTTACATTTGCATTTACATACCCTTTTGAGGTTTTGTATTGTGAGTTTCCCCCAAAATTCCCACTAGTGTAATAAAAACATTATATTATATTATATTATATTATATCAGTGTCAGGGTTTCTGAACTCCTGAAACGCCTCCACTGTAGTCTTGAGTTTCTTCCGGGAACGAACACGTCACAATATTCCTCATTATAATAATTAATGCGCAGAATAAAGGGGCGTGGCCTGGTTGAGTTAGTTAGTAGTGTGTTAAACTGCCGCTTATGGAAAGGGGCGGGACATTTCCCAAACACACTCAAAGCGCTGGACCAATCACAGCACACTGATCCAGCTGACCAATCAGAGCACAGTGTGCTTTTCAGAAGGAGGGGCTTCATAGAGACAGGAAGTAAACAGAGCGTTACTGACAGACTGGGAAGAGAGGAGCCGCAACAATGGAGAATATGAGGAGAATAATGCATGCAAACCTGCTCTAGTAGAGCCTAAACACAAAATCAAGGCATAATAGGTTGCTGTCGAGGATAGAGTAAATGGATGTGTTTTTATGAGTTTCCATTAGATCTCACAGGCTGTGGTATCTCTCCTAATGCAGCTCACTCCTGTAAGCAGCCGAAGACACCGGCGCATGCAAACGTCCTGGGCCTCGACCTGCCGTCCTTCGGATACACACTCCTCTACTCCTGCCAGCCGGGATTCATCCTCACCGGCGGCTCCGAGCACCGGGCGTGCCGACCCGACGGGTCCTGGACCGGGAAAGTGCCCGTTTGTAGAGGTAACCAGTCCAGCACCGCATCAATATAACACACACACACACACAGAAGATCAGTGCAGAATCCAGATGTGTGTTCAGCCTGAACTTTGTGTCCCGCAACTTTTCTTTAGTTTGTGTTTGTGTTGTCGAGGCAGAAGCCGTCTGGTGTCGATGTGGGAAGTCGTGTGTGAAATGTGTTTCCTCAACCCGTTTGGTTGGTGCAGTGATGTGTGTTGTGGTTTCTTTCAGCTGGCTCGAAAACATCAGAAAAAGTCATAACACCTGTTCAAGGAACAGCGAGTCCCAAAGTCAACGGTGAGTCTGTAAAACGCCACATGCAATCTGTATAATGTGCATCTATTTACATGAATATGAAGCTGTGTTTTAAAGGTAAGCCATTTGCCTGGGAATGATATGGATATTATTATAGGGGACAGGGATGGTAAGTTACATTGATTTTACCACGGTTAAGAGAGATTGAGCTTTTTCTATCTTATTTTATTGAGATAAGGGTGTTCAAAGGCACATTGCATTACATTGCACATTTCTTTTATAAAACGGCAGCAACAGCAATAAGATAAACATCAACATTATTATAAATAAATAAATAATTTTTGCTTTCATCAAATGGCAGCAACAGCAATATAATAAACAAAATTGATCATAATTATAAATAAATAAATATTATTGATTTTATAAAACTGCAGCAATAGCAATATAATAAACAAAATTGATCATAATTACAAAAAATAAATAAATATTATTGATTTTATAAAACTGCAGCAATAGCAATATAATAAACAAAATTGATCATAATTATAAATAAATAAATATTATTGATTTTATAAAACGGCAGCAACAGCAATATAATTAAAAAAATTGATCATAATTATAAGTAAATAAATATTATTGATTTTATAAAACAGCAGCAACAGCAATATAATAAACAAAATTGATCATAATTATAAGTAAATAAATATTATTGATTTTATAAAACGGCAGCAACAGCAATATAATAAACAAAATTGATCATAATTATAAATAAATAAGTATTATTGATTTTATAAAACTGCAGCAACAGCAATACAACAAAATTGATCATAATTATAAATAAATAAATAATATTAATTTTATAAAACGGCAGCAACAGCAATATGAAAAACAGTCAGCAAACATGATTATAATTAAAATAAATATATACGTAAATAAATATTTCTTATGATCTAGTAAATTAATCACTATATTAAATTAGTAAATTAATAGTAAATTAATCACCACATACATTATTATTATTTATTCAGGTTATTAATCTGAATAATTCTTCTATATTACAGGTCATTAACTGTAGGCTGCTTGCAGTTGTCTAGAAATATATGTATATATTTTTTTAAGTGTTCATTTAAACAGGAGAGAACCGGTATAGAATAAATATAGCAACATATATACAATATAAAATAGCATTTTATTGTCTTTTTGCAACTTGAAACGCTGTTTAGAGTGTGTTTATATACAGCTTTATTAAGCATTGTGTTTGTGTGGTTTCTGTTCAGAGGGAGATCCGTGGAAAGAGTTTGAGGTGTTAATTGAAATGTTAATTGCGTGTAAAACCTCGTTAAATCTTCTCATTGCAGTTCCTGACGATGTGTTCGCGCCCACGTACGTGTGGAGAGGTTCGTTTGAGTATAAAGGAGTGAAACAGCCGATGACTTTGACAATCACTAGCTTTAACGCGACGTCGGGGAAAGTCAACGTGACGTTAACCAACAGGCACTCGGAGCTGCTGTTGTCGGGTAAGAAGCTCGTGTCATACACACTCATGTATGATCTGAGCTGTTAAACACATCCTGGCAGGAGCCGTGGGGAAATATCACTTACTGATGTGCCTTTAGTGCTTCTCCTCAACACTGGAAACGCCACGATATGCACAAGTACGGGAGAGTACATCTGATTTTTACTGCAATATCAGTCAGAATCACTACAGTGGGACTTCATTTGTCTGATCAAAAACACAGTAAAAATTTTACGATTTAAATCATCTGTTTTCTATGTGAATATACAGTAAAGTGTAATTTATTCCTGTGATCAAAGCTGTATTTTCAGCATCATTACTCCAGTCTTCAGTGTCACATGATCCTCCAGAAATCACTCTAATATGAGGATTTGCTGGATAACATGTTGTCAGCGCTGTCCCTCGACTTTATCAGTGAAATCGTTTCGCAACTGAAAAGCTACAAGACATTTCTCAGTATGATTGTGGCGACGGCGCTGTAATTGAAGCAGATAAACGTACAGCTTCACTGTTAGCGGAGGCTCTGCAGACGAACACTGATACGCTCTCGTTTGTAAACGCATCTTTTTCTCTCCGCTTTGGCCTTCCATCCACACTGAAGCTTTATTAAAACAACCTCCAAAGTGGATAATAAATGTGAAAAGCTGTTTTCTCCTTGTAGTGTGGACTGCCAAAACTGAGGCATTTAAAAAGGATGACGTAAGTTTAGTCACGTGACACATATTGTACTAATAGATATTGATGTTTATACCGGTGTTGTGCCTGTTATGAGCCGTTCACTTTCACACTGTTGCTTAAAAATGTTACTTTACACACACTTCATATCACAGTCCTGCTGAGGTATTTTGCTAAATAAAATGATCCTGCCAGAAGAATTGAGCGAATAACTTTATCACTTATCTTTCCGCCTGTATCATCTCAGTGAGCTTTGGTGAGGTGAATTTAGCGTTCTCCAAAAGTTTCGCATCCACACTGAAACGTTTTTAAACAAAGACGAAGTTTTCAAATGTATTATCTGGATTAAAGTAGCCTAGATGTACCCTCATGCCCCGTTTACACGAAGGGAAGACGCAGATATTTCCCTGCGTTTGGCCTCTCATTTACACGAAAACCCCGTTTTTAATCACAGAAAACGATTATTTCTAAAAACTCTGGAGATTTCTGGTAACGGCGGTTATGTGTTGCGGTGTGAACTGGGAGAAACGGGGTTTTAGGTTCTCAAACGTCACATTATGCCCCAGAAAATGCTTCACGTCACGTGAGCGCCCAGTTTGAAACGCCTGGACGAAGAACTTTTTTTAACCCTCTGGACTTCTTCGTCCGAAAATGTTTACGTTTTGAATTGTTTCATTTTTTTGCTTCATCGGATGGGGGTGAAACTGGGTGACTTTAGTTGTATTACCTATATGAACACGCAAAAAATCAAGGAGATGATTCTGATATGTTAAAGGGTCGTAAAAAAAATAGTCACACGTAGCTTCCTCCCGGTCAAAAATGACCGACCATAGGAAATGAATGGGAAATACGAACAAATAGGAAAACTCAGAGAAACTTTTGGTGGTACAAGCTACAGATCAGCCACTGTGGAGAAAAAAAGTGTACAGCAATGAAGGGGTGACGCTCTAAAACATCAAGAGTGCAAATAAGACCCCCCCCCCCCCCCCACACACACACACACACACACACACACATACACAGATAAACTGGCAAGACTGCAACAGCAAATTTATAGAATATGCAAAAATAAAATCAATAAATGAAAAAAAATCTCGCTCAAATGCACACACACACACACACACACACACAGAGAGAGAGAGAGAGAGAGAGAGAGAGAGAGAGAAAGAGAGAGGAAAAATACCAATTTATTGCAAAATGTCTGTATAAAGTGTTTTAAATTATCACTAACAATCCCTTATTTTGTTCAATTATTTGAATGATCAAATACTGAGTAACAAAAATGTTTGCACTGTGTTCCCTTTCTAACCAAATGCTATAGTTTGATTGTAATCATAATGTAAAACCTGATACTTATCTAAAAAAAATTGTTTTAAAAAAAAGTAGTCGTCTTTTAGAATATCTAAATGTATAACTAAATAAAATTAAAAAACGAATAAGATAGTTAAATCACGTCTAAAACAACAAAAGGAATCAAAAGGCCTTTCTATGTATTTATATAGGCAGCCTACAGGCAGGTACAGGACATTGCACAACTATTTTTTAAAGCCACTAGATGGCGCTCTTCTACTTGAATTTTTTTTTTTTTTTTTTTTTTTTTTTTTTTTAGGCTGGCACTCTATTTTGATGTGAAATGTTGCATTTATTGAATTTTTTTTTTAATAAATATGAAATAAAAATATATATATTAATTCTAATGGAAAAAATAGCTCATAAAAATTATATAATTAATGCAAAGTATCATAAAAAACTCTAAAAATTCTAAATAATAATTAAAAAATATTCTAGAACACAAATATATTTGATTGGTTATCCTGGGAATAAATAAAGTAAAATTTTAAGGCTTCGTCCGTTTTTGACCAGGAGGAAGCTAAGTGTAACCCATTTACGAAGAAGCCCAGAGGGTTAAACGAAAACGCCGTTTTCACATGTATCCGCATTAATGTAGACGTACAGAGACACACAGACCGACACAGAGGAGCGTTTTAAGGACAAAAACCTGACAGATACATCATCTGAACCACATGTCAGTTGAATTTGATATTATTGTAAATATGATTGGCCGTACATTTGCATTAATGAGCGTGTTCCTCATCCTCACAGGTGTGTATAAGAGCCGAGCGGCCCGTCTGACGCTGCGTCTGCATCACATGCGGTCTCTGGTGAAGAGCAGCTTCAGTCAGATCTCTGAGCAGACCCTGATCATGGACGGCTTCGTGAGTCTCCTCACACTCACGCTTCATAACTCAACCACAGCTGAGCGCTTCTGACAATAGTGCATGCAAGAGCTAATCAAACCCTCAGGGGATATCGGGTGATATATGGGCGAGCGAGGCACAAACTAACACACATGGGTTACAGCTTTCCACACACGCCAACATGACGAAATTTAGTGTGTTTACTAGTTGCCATATCAAAACTATATAGAGAAAAAATGGGTAACACTTTACTTGAAGGGGTGTGCATAAGACTGACATGACACCTTCATAATCATGACATGACACATGAAGGAGGTTTTATGACAACTGTCATTAAGTGTCATTTTTAATGCAAATATGACATTGTTTGAGATGTCTTTGTTATGACAACTTGACATAAACCAATACATCATAGCCTGTCATAAATATGTCATAAACATGACATAGCAGATTAATTATCAAACTTAAGAAAGCACTTAGCTTTATGGGTTAACATTACATTAAACTGTCATGTGGTTGGTTTTGACATTGGCTGTCATGAGGCATTATAACATTTTAATGACAAATTCAATGTGTACCACTGTAGTTGAGGTCAAGAACAATATTCATGACACAGTTATAATGCCTTATGACAGCCAATGTCAAAACCAACCGCCTGACAGTTTAATGTAATGTTAACCCATAAAGCTCAGTGCTTTCTTACGTTTGATAATTAATCTGCTATGTCATGTTTATGACAGGTTGTGTTGTCTTAGTAATGTCAAGTTGTCATGACAAAGACACTGACATGTTATGATGTATTGGTTTATGTCAAGGTGTCATAACAAAGACATCTTAAACAATGTCATATTTGCATTCAAAATGTCATAATTGAGCGAATGACACTTAATGACAGTTGTCATAAACATGCATAAACCCTCCTTCATGTGTCCTGTCATGATTATGAAGGTGTCATGTCAGTCTTATGCACACCCAGTAAAGTCTTTCCAAAAATGTGCCAAAATTAAAACATCTTTGAGATATCGCTGAACATTTTAGTAAATTTCTTATCCTCTTTTTTCATCTGTTCTTTGTTTATTTAAAATTAGACAAATCTGATATTATTTTAATCTTATATCTGTTATTTAACAGTAGAGATAGTTGTTTAATGCTGATCTAACAGCAGAAACACTCGCCGGGTTTAAACACCAGTTGCTCAGGCGGGGCATGTTGTCACACTGCATTACAATGAACTATGATATTATATTCTATACTTTTATGAATTCTATTGAGAAACCATGAGAAAAAGCAGAATAAAGACTGAGTCAATGTTCAGAAATTATTAGTTATTATTATGTTTTGAACTATGCTGTATAGCTGTTTTGCGGTGTGTTCGTTGTCAAACTCAAAAATTCGTTTTTTTAATTATTAAAAAATGCCATTATTTTATATAAAAAAGTTAATAATTGTATTTTATTGACAAAATAGTTGAGTTTGTTTCATATATTTTTTTCATTAGATCAGATAACATTTTAATCCATCATATATGGTCATGTGATTATGAACCCCAGCTATGGGGCATGTTGTCACATTTCACTTCCATTATTTCGGGGTAAATCAAGAATAAAGTAAACACTGTATTAATGAAACAAAATGCGACTGAATTGCGACTTTTTATCTCACAATTGCGAGATATGAAGTCAGAATTGTGAAAAATAAAGTCGCAATTCTGAGAAATAAAGTCGCAATTGTGAGATATAAAGTCGCAATTCTGAGAAATAAAGTCGCAATTGCGAGAAAAAAAGACAGAATTGAGACTTTTTATCTCACAATTGCGAGTTTACATCTCGCAATTCTGACTTTATAGCACATAGTTGCGAGTTTATATCTCGAAATTCTGACATCTTTTCTCAGAATTGTGAGATTTAAACTCGCAATTGCGAGTTATCAGGCCAATTCTAAGGGAAAAAAAGACTTTTCCCCCTCAGAATAGTTTATATCTCACAATTCTGACTTTACAACACGCAATTGCGACTTTATATCACGCATTTCTGACTTTATATCTCGCAGTTCTGAATTATTTAACACGCAATTTCGACTTTATATCACGCATTTCTGACTTTATCTCGCAATTGTGAGAAAAAAAGTCAGAATTGTGAGATAAAAAGTCGCAATTACCTTTTTTATTTTTTATTCTGTGGCGGAAACAAGCTTCCATAGTATATTTAGTAGTAAGTAAAAAAAAAACATTTTCTCTGTACAGTAGTGCTAGTTCACTGAACACTATGGCTTCTCCAGAACGTGAGTGTGTGAAACATGATGTTCATCTGATGCTGTTGTTCTCCTCGAGGTTTCTGCGGATCATGAAGGAAACACGTACTTGTTTCAAGGCTTCATTCAGGCTCGAGATTACGGGCCTTTCGGACTACAGAGACAAGGTGTGCTACAGTTCATAACCTCATATATAAGCATGGGTTTAGCATGGGTGCGAGTGAGCGTGCAAGTGAGCGAGTGTGCGAGTGAGTGAGCGAGTGTGCAAGTGTGCAAGTGAGCGAGTGAGCGAGTCTGCGAGTGTGCAAGTATGGAAGTGAGTGAGCGAGTGTGTGAGTGAGTGAGTGAGTGAGTGAGTGAGTGAGTGAGTGAGTGAGCGAGTGAGTGAGTGAGTGAGTGAGTGAGTGAGTGAGCGAGTGAGCGAGTGTGCGAGTGAGTGAGTGAGTGAGTGAGTGAGTGAGTGAGCGAGTGTGCGAGTGAGTGAGTGAGTGAATGAGCGAGTGTGCGAGTGAGTGAGTGAGTGAGTGAGTGAGTGAGTGAGCGAGTGAGCGAGTGTGCGAGTGAGTGAGTGAGTGTGCGAGTGAGTGTGCGAGTGTGTGAGTGAGTGAGTGAGTGAGTGAGCGAGTGTGCGAGTGAGCGTGCGAGTGAGCGAGTGAGTGTGCGAGTGAGTGTGTGAGTGAGCGT
Organism: Rhinichthys osculus; assembly: GCA_029959095.1. NCBI lineage: Eukaryota > Metazoa > Chordata > Actinopteri > Cypriniformes > Leuciscidae > Rhinichthys > Rhinichthys osculus. The sequence continues at coordinate 871,125 of JARWKJ010000016.1, read as the reverse complement.
GCGAGTGAGTGTGCGAGTGAGTGTGCGAGTGTGTGAGTGAGTGAGTGAGTGAGTGAGTGAGTGAGTGAGCGTGCGAGTGAGTGTGCGAGTGAGTGTGCGAGTGTGTGAGTGAGTGAGTGAGTGAGTGTGCGAGTGTGTAAGTGAATGAGCAAGTGAGTGAGTGTGCCAGTGAGCGTGCCAGTGAGCATGCGAGTGAGCGAGTGAGTGTGCGAGTGAGCGTGCGAGTGAGCGTGCGAGTGAGTGAGTGAGTGAGCGAGTGTGCGAGTGAGTGAGCGTGCGAGTGAGCGTGCGAGTGAGTGAGCGAGTGTGCGAGTGAGCGTGCGAGTGAGTGAGTGAGTGTGCGAGTGAGCGTGCGAGTGAGCGTGCGAGTGAGCGTGCGAGTGAGTGAGCGAGTGTGCGAGTGAGCGTGCGAGTGAGTGTGCGAGTGTGTGAGTGAGTGAGTGAGTGAGTGAGTGAGTGAGCGTGCGAGTGAGCGTGCGAGTGAGTGTGCGAGTGAGTGTGCGAGTGTGTGAGTGAGTGAGTGAGTGAGTGAGTGAGCGAGTGTGCGAGTGAGCGTGCGAGTGAGCGAGTGAGTGTGCGAGTGAGTGTGTGAGTGAGCGTGCGAGTGAGTGTGCGAGTGAGTGTGCGAGTGTGTGAGTGAGTGAGTGAGTGAGTGAGTGAGTGAGTGAGTGAGCGTGCGAGTGAGTGTGCGAGTGAGTGTGCGAGTGTGTGAGTGAGTGAGTGAGTGAATGAGTGAGTGAGTGAGTGTGCGAGTGAGTGTGCGAGTGAGTGTGCGTGCGAGTGTGCGAGTGAGCGTGCAAGTGAGCGAGTGAGTGTACGAGAGAGCGTGCGAGTGTTCGTGAATCCACTAGCTGCATTAAACATGATTATTTCCCATCATGCATCACTCAGGTCTGAACACACTGGATCCGACCAGGAGCGCTGAGATCCCGCCCAGATCCAACAGCAGTTCAGTGGCCGTCGCCATTCTTGTGCCTTTCTTTGCCCTGATCTTCGCCGGCTTTGGGTTTTACCTGTACAAGCAGAGGTGAGTGTGTGAAACCCTGATGAGGAAGTAGCGCTGCACGATTAATCGCAATTTTACATGTAATCGCACTTAAACCGATTTGGTTTATCATGATTTTAAAATCGCAAAGGCTGAGATTATTAGTTATGTGCAGCTTGTCAGTGAAGCACGGCTCAGTGTGTGTGTGTGTGTGTGTGTGTGTGAGAGAGACGCCCTCTGGTGTTCAGAGGGGTGTGTGTGTGTGTGTGTGTGTGTGAGACGCCCTCTGGTGTTCAGAGGGGTGTGTGTGTGTGTGTGTGTGTGTGTGAGAGTGTGTGAGACGCCCTCTGGTGTTCAGAGGGGTGTGTGTGTGTGTGTGTGTGTGTGTGTGTGTGTGTGTGTGTGTGTGAGACGCCCTCTGGTGTTCAGAGGGGTGTGTGTGTGTGTGTGTGTGTGTGAGTGTGTGAGACGCCCTCTGGTGTTCAGAGGGGTGTGTGTGTGTGTGTGTGTGTGTGTGTGTGTGTGTGTGTGTGTGTGTGTGAGAGACGCCCTCTGGTGTTCAGAGGGGTGTGTGTGTGAGTGTGTGAGACACCCTCTAGTGTTTAGAGGGGTGTGTGTGTGTGTGTGTGTGACGCCCTCTGGTGTTCAGAGGGGTGTGTGTGTGTGTGTGTGTGTGTGTGTGTGTGTGTGTGTGTGTGTGACGCCCTCTGGTGTTCAGAGGGGTGTGTGTGTGTGTGTGTGTGTGTGTGTGTGTGTGTGTGTGTGTGTGTGTGTGTGTGACGCCCTCTGGTGTTCAGAGGAGTGTGTGTGTGTGTGTGTGTGTGACGCCCTCTGGTGTTCAGAGGAGTGTGTGTGTGTGTGTGTGTGTGAGACGCCCTCTGGTGTTCAGAGGGGTGTGTGTGAGTGTGTGAGACACCCTCTAGTGTTTAGAGGTGTGTGTGTGTGTGTGTGACGCCCTCTGGTGTTCAGAGGGGTGTGTGTGTGTGTGTGTGTGTGTGTGTGTGTGTGTGTGTGTGTGTGTATGACGCCCTCTGGTGTTCAGAGGAGTGTGTGTGCGGGTCCTTGAAATCCTTGAAAGTTTGTGAATCTGAAAAAAAAATATTCAAGGCCCTGGAAAGTTTTTGTAAATAAACACACACAGAAACTGGGGCCCGTTCTTCGTACGTCGCTAACTCAGTTAGCTGGATTTGATTGTTGGCGATTTGGCATGATCTTGGATTGTTTGGTTCTTCGACGCTCATCCTAGACTTGCTGTCATAGCAACAGGTGCGTAAGCTTGAACCTGCTCGTGAGCAGGCTTATTTCATGTTAACAGGATTAGATCGCGGCTTCATAAGCGGGCTGCGGAGGTGATACGGGAAGTCTTTTAGCGCAGCGCGATAGTGTACTTTTTGAGAGATATCATTTTCTCATGACTCGTGAGGATGTCGTTTACATCATTCATTTTTTGGAAACGCACATTAAATGTTCGACTCGTCGGAGTCGGCCTTTAATAACAGCACAAACTGTGTGCATTGTCCTGATATTATTTGCGAGTGGCTCTTTCCTTTACACTATTGGAGATGCGGAGAACTTGATAAGTGCTGTCTGATCGTGTCATTCACAAAGTTTACCCTGGCGCTCAAGCAGTTTTTTTTTTATTGGGGGTGGGGGGTTTGTGGCATTTCCAAGCCAGTTTAGACAGTTTAGACCCGTGTATGGCAGGTGTTTTTTTTGTTTTTTTGCCAACGCAGGTACATTATAATTTTTAATGAAGATCATGCAATCATGAACATGCCGATTAATATGACACAGATATGTCCCTCAGGCTTCACTAATGTGATTGGTCAATAGACTGCACACGTGTTCCCATCAAGGCCTCTATGAAGGGGATTTTGTGAACAGAAAGGGGGATCACAATGTAAATGTGCAGCCAAGTTACTATTACAATTCTTAATATTCCAGATTAGTAATATTATATCAAATTTAAAAAAAGGCAGTTGACAGACTTAAATCTCTTAGATGATGTGTGACTTCCATATCAGAATGGAAGCACAGCGATTAACATTTATGCACATTATTTGAACGTGGTAAGGAAAAATATAAATATCAAGCTCACTGTATTACATACACTCCAGTTACAATGCAGCTCTAGCCAGGACAAGGGCATGACATGAACTTTGGGCAACTGAAGGGAAGATTTCAGTGTCTGAAAAGCCTGAGGGTTGCACCTGACAGGGTACACAACATTGCCACCATCAGAAAAAATAAAATTTCATTAAATGTTTAATAAAAGACAAGACAAATATGCTTAGTTCCTTGATTTTTTATTTCAATTGTTCTTTGTAAAGAAAAGTCAGTGATCAAGTCATCTTTTGCCTGCAATTATGCAAGGTCAGCAATAGTACTCTGTGTGAAATAATATTAGCACTTACTCTGAAGTTCCTTTGAAGGAACTCTATCTCTAGTGCCAGTTTTTTTCTTTAAGTTGTCAAGTTTTTTCCCCCAAAATACTTTATTTTCTAGGGGTAGGGGTAAACCTGTCAACACAAGCCTTATGCAACAACAATTAAAAGGAAAAGTACAACACTGCCCACCTCTGTATCACTGCTTTGTGCAGACTCTTCTGTATGTGGACTCCTGCAACTCATATTGCATTCAGAAATAGGTAGTCAAGTGTAAACTAAGTAAAGTTATTTACAGATACTAAAAGACAGTCACCTGAGAGCCACGTCCAAGTGATCTGAGGGCGCCGGCGCTTCGGTCTTTTCCGGATAGCGCCGGAAGTGATCTCTCACGCGTGTACGTCACTCATACAATTGTTTTATTTTTTATTTTTTTTGAATTGTTTTCTTTTACGACGGTTTAAACATCCCGGATAAGCGCAAATTAGTACCCTTTTAATTAGCCGTCTTACCTACAATCTCTGTGTAAACAATGAGTGACGTACACGCGCGAGAGATCACTTCCAGACCGAAGCGCCGGCGCCCTCAGATCACTTGGACGTGGCTGTGTTTACAAGAGGTAAAAACGATATAAATACTGTTCGTTTTCTCACACAAACCGCTCGTTTCGTGTCTTAGGCCATCAATGTGTACTTACATTTACGAGTCATTAAATCTTGTTTAATTTGGACTTCTCTGTGCTGCTCTTTGAGGTGGTGACCATAGACCTGCATTATATGACTGACAGACAAGAACGGTTTGACCTAAAAATATCAAAATTGAAACTACTGCGGAAACAAAGACACCTACATCTTGGATGCCCTTGAGGTAAGCTAAAACATACCAAAAATTAATTTCAAAGTGAACTATCCCTTTAACCCAAGGGCCAGCTCTTCTGCCGGGGTGTAACGTGGGGGTGCAGGACCACCACCTGTTTGTTTTTCTTTTCTTTTTTTCTCAGCCTTTTTTCTTGGTTGCTTTTATAAACATGCAAACATTTATTAACAGTGCCTTTTTAAAAGAGACTAGTATAGGCCTAAGTAGTACAAATTACCATTATGTAGAATATTCTAGTACTTCACTTTTACTTCACATGTTCTAGTACTGGGTGGTGACTGACATTACAATGAACAAAGTTATTAATTATTTAGAAATGATTAAAATACAAAAATATAGGCCTATACTTAATAAGTAATAAAAACATCTAAATGGTCACTACAAACTTAATTTGCAACTTTTTGCCAGCCGTCTCTCCTGGCTTTTGCACATTTGAAGTGAAAACTTGTAATTAAGTTTTCAAATTCAGCATATCCTTCTAGAAATAGCTCTTGCTCTGCTGCGGAGAAAAACTGAGCGCGCTCTTTGGCCACGGTGAGCAGCCAATAGCAGCGTTGATGATCAATGTTTCTACTATCGATACATATCCCCTTTTAACCCAGCGCATGAACGCGCAATTATCTCAGATAACTCAATCCAGCGATACTAATCATAACCGGCAGGAGTGTTCGAAGAACCTAATTAGCCGGATCATGATTAGCACGATGATATCATCTTGGATGTTTTAAGCAACGTACGAAGAACGGGCCCCAGGTCCTTGAAAGTGCTTGAATTTATTTTGTGCAAGAAGTTTTCTGTAAAAAATTCCGTATTATTCGTTCCGCTCCGCTAATGTGTTATTCCGCCAGCACTGCGTGGCCTACGCGCACTAGCTTGCTTGATTATAGTTAGTTACACGCATTTCTGCGTTGCGTCAAGTGTTTCCCGCGTGAGGTACTTTGTGTTGTTGTACGTTGCCATGACGTTCACGCGCGCACGAAACCACTACGATGGAACCTCAACGTTTGTTGTTGGACACAACACGTGTCCCCACATTAAGTCCTATAATTTGAGGGTATTGGACCTTAAAAGTGTGTGTGTGTGTGTGTGTGTGTGTGTGTGTGTGTGTGTGTGTGTGTGTGTGTGTGTGTGTGTGTGTGTGTGTGTGTGTGTGTGTGTGACGCCCTCTGGTGTTCAGATGGAGCATTTACTACCAATCAGCCGCTGCTCTGACAAACTGCGCATTAAATAATCGCAGCCTTTGCCAAATGGCGTGTGGTTTCGTTACGGTTAATCGTGCAGCTCTATGAGAACAGAAGGTGATTCTGATGATCTTTTCCCTCTCGTTCCACTTCAGAAAGTCTGATAAAGCGGAGTTCAGCGGCTGCTCTGTGCATGAAAACAACAACGGTCAGGCCACTTTCGAGAACCCCATGTACAACACCAGCTCCAAGTCCATCGAGGGGAAGGTCGTCCGCTTCGATCCCAATCTCAACACGGTTTGCACAATGGTTTGAGGATTTGAGCTGGTCTGTTCCTCCAGTCTCTCCGAAGCACAGTTGGGGTTCAGTACTCACACCACAGCTCAAAGCTACGCGCAGATTTGCAGGAAAACGTCGTATTCTTCACAGTTCGAGTGGAGAATTATATATATTATATACATCTCACTCTGAGAGTGTTGGTTTTGTATTTAAAAGCAAACAGAAACATAAAAAGGTGTGTGTTTTTTAGTGCTGGGCAACGATTAATCGCGATTAATCGCATCCAAAATAAAAGTTTGTTTACATAATATATGTGTGTGTACTGTGTATAATTATTTTGTAAAATATAAATTAATTAATTAATTAATTAATTAAAAAAAATATTTATATATAATATAAATTATATATATATATATATACAGTATATATGTGCAAATAATTAAGAAAATGTTGCTATTTATCTATAAAATATTTATATATTTAAGAACAATTTGCTATGAGACTGTATGTGCTAACATTTAAGAAAAATGTGTTATTTATATAATATTTATATTTATATATAATATAAATTATATATAAATATATACATGCAAATATTTCTTAAAAATATACATGCATGTGTGAGTATTTATATATAGAAAATAATTATACACAGTACACACACATATATATTATGTAAACACAAACTTTTATCGTGGATGCGATTAATCGTGATTAATCTTTGCCCAGCACTATTTTTTTTTTTTCAATGTGAGATTGAGCAAATTATTTTAAGCGTTTCACACATACAGCGATTATACAGAGTTGATAAATGCTTAACTTTATGCATTCGGTCAACGGTGAAGACATCAGATGTGATCCGTCTCTCGTCAGAATCTCTTAGAGGAAAAGGTTCTCTCGGGTTCCTTAGAGTTCTTGACTCAATTTTATGCCAAAAAGTTTCTATGTAAGAAGAAATGTCTTACTTTTTTTAGTACAGTAGTGACATCTTGACCCTTTAATCAAATATTATTGAAAGGTAAAGTATTTAATATTGACAGCTAGAGGTTGAAATGGGTACTGCAGTCCAAATCGAAGGTATTGCTCACGCGGGTTGCCAGATTGACACGCAACCGGGACGAGACGAGCTTTACACTGTAAATTAACGAGTTTATTAATCCACGGTTTTATACGCCTCTGTTCATAGAGCTTTTTAGATGATGCCAAGGCTTTTTAGGTCAGGTAGAGTCTGTGATCTCTGATCCAGATGTTCGCTGGCTTTCCTGGCTCCAGTACGCTGTGTTTTCCTCAAACTGGCAACCCGGGTGTCGAAATACTATCGGGTGATTGGCAGTGGGCGGAGTCACACAGACCGAAACACAAACACATTATGACACGGGACGCATGTTTCAAAGTGGAATAACTGTAGCATTGTTTTTCGGAGAAAAAAGTATGTGACCTTGTTGTTTTCTAAATATCTGCAAACATATTATGGTATTTTTATGCTTTAGCAGCACAGACAAAAAAAGTTACACTCTAAAAAAACACTAGGTTAATAACAACCCAATGGCTGGGTAAATATAGGACAGAACACATGTTGGGTTAATTTTACCCAGCAAATTGGGTTGTTTATTTAACCCAGCATAATGGGTTGATTTATTTTTACTATTTAATACTGTTATTGTTTTTACTTGACACATGAATTAATGTGAAGAATTTAAAAAAAGAAGAACTTCTAACTTCTGACCGCCGCCCTGGGGTTTCACTCGCTGCCCAAATATGCTGTGACTCCATAACCTGTCCATAAACAATCAGTGTACTGTTCTGAGGACATATTTTAACTTTCTAAGTATTTATATCCTGAATCATTTTGAATAAAATCATAAAATGTTATACAAGGCATCAGGCGTTTCCATCACGTGAAAAGACCGGCGTGACACTCGTTTGAGACACACATCGCGCCCCTGTATGTTGCTTTGCATAAAATTAAACGATATACTGAACGATAACGAATTTATAGATAAAATAAAATGTACACAAACCTGTATTTTACCGAAGACACGCACCAGTTTGACGGCGCTGCACTGCTCTCTCCTGAAGAGGTCACAAAACGCCCGCAATAAATAACTCAACCCCTGGGTTGTTACGTCTGACCCAGGAGCTGGGTTACACAAAACTACCCAAACACTGGGTTGTGACGTCTGACCCAAGAGCTGGGTTACACAAAAACTATCCAAACACTGGGTTGTGACGTCTGACCCAGGAGCTGGGTTACACAAAAACTACCCAAACACTGGGTTGTTACGTCTGACCCAGGAGCTGGGTTACACAAAACTACCCAAACACTGGGTTGTTACGTCTGACCCAGGAGCTGGGTTACACAAAACTACCCAAACACTGGGTTGTGACGTCTGACCCAGGAGCTGGGTTACACAAAAACTACCCAAACACTGGGTTGTTACGTCTGACCCAGGAGCTGGGTAACACAAAAACTACCCAAACACTGGGTTGTTACGTCTGACCCAGGATCTGGGTTACACAAAAACTACCCAAACACTGGGTTGTTACGTCTGACCCAGGAGCTGGGTAACACAAAAAAAGTACCCAAACATGGAAAAAAAAGAACCCAAAATTTTTACCCAAAAGGCTCAACCCAGAATTTGGGTAGAAAAGAATAACCCATGATTTTTTTTTTAGTGTACATGCAGCATTTTGTCAGCATATTGAATATGAATGTTTTATTTGTGATGATAACGCAATGAAACATGACAAACTGTGCAACATCATTCTTGGCCAGAAATTATGAACACGTGCAAAAATGAAAGAACCAACTAAATATTAATAACTGATTATGTTGTAGTCGTTTGCCTTTTGTTTTTCTATGCATTTTTATGCTTTGTCAAATAAAACCTGTAGCTGGAGTTTGTCAAATAGTTTTCTCAGATAAATACCTTCACCAACTTTAGTGTTTTGTTTTTTCGCTCATATTTAAAACATAGTTTCCCCTTGTATTTTGATGGTTTAAACGAACTTGTAGGGTCATTAAACACAAATATCACTTTCAAACTTGAATTAACTAAATCCATAAAGTGATGGAACCATGAAAGCTTCTTTATATGAAGCGTCTGACGTATCGAACCTTTTCCTTGAAGAGTGTAGACGAAACAAAGTTAATGTTCTGTATGATTTCTATGCTTTAAAAAATGATGCATGGAGAACCTTGTCAGAAATCGTGAGCGAATAAAGTCCGTTCATGCGTTTCTACTCATGATGTGATGCTTCAGTGCTGCTGCGATTATAGTCCAACCCTTTGCTCGTTAGTAGCGTCAGGTTTACCAGATTACTGATGTGTGACTGTCATCGCCCCGTCATCACAGTGCGCTTAAACCTCCTACAGATCTCCATGCTCACCAAGCCTCCCTAAACCAGGAAAGATTGCTATTACAACGCGGTTTAAAGGTGAAGTTTGTCTTTTTTCACGCAATGTAATCTTCTTCAGGCTGTAACACGTTCTAGCGTTGAAAACACACACGTTTATACACTGCCGGTCAAAAGTTTGGAAGAACTGAGATTTTCTAATGTTAAAAAATAAAATAAAAGAGTGTCTTCTGCTCACCAAGGCTGCGTTTATTTGATCAAAAATACTGTAAAAATATCAATTTAAATTATCTGTTTTGTATGTGAATATATAGTAAAGTGTAATTTATTCTTGTGTTATAAATTATTCCTAATTTATTATTTATATAATTATATATTATGTTATTTATATAAATATGATATAATATAATTTATTCCTAATTGTTATGTTATTATTGGTGTTAATATTATTTTTTTTACTGTATTTTAGACCAAATAAATGCAGCTTTGGTGAGCAGAAGATACTTTTTTGGGGTTTTCGGCATGAATATAGTTATAGAATCAGGCATGGTGTTAAAAAATTCACAAAAATAGTGCACAATGAACACAAGAATGTGTCCTGTATGAACGGCCCATAAAAGTGGGATTGCAATTGCATTTGGTGACGCTGAAATGACACACTTCACCTTTAAATTGGGGATCTACATTTTTTTTAAAGAGGACCTATTATGTCTTGATGTAGTTTCAGGCTCTACTAGAACAGGTTTTCCTGCTTGAATGTTGATTATTCTCCTCATATTCTCCATTGTTGCGGCTCCTCTCTTCCCAGTCTGTCAGTAACGCTCTGTTTACTTCCTGTCTCTATGAAGCCCCTCCTTCTGAAAGCACACTGTGCTCTGATTGGTCGGCTGGAGCAGTGTGTTGTGATTGGTCGAGCGCTTCGAGTGTGTTTGGGAAAGTCCCGCCCCTTCCCATAACCGCCAGTTTAACACACGACTAACTAACTCAACCAGGCCCCGCCCCTTTATTCTGCGCATTAATTATTATAATGAGGAATATTGTGACGTGTTTTTCATGCTCAAACAGCGACAGTAAGGAAAGATGCATGATAGGTCCTCTTTAAGTAACTTCACCAATTGGGTTATACGGCATGTTTTATTTAGATTTATATTGAATATTCACAAATTGGCCAATAGCAGATGCTCTGCTTCTAAACGCTCCGTTTTATAACTCATAATAGTGCCTTGTATGATATTTCACTGGTGTTTCGAGGAGAAAATTTGAGGTTTAGTTTTTTTATTTATCAGCTACAGTTAGTAATGATTTAATTGTTCTTCAACAGTCACTTTTGCACATACCTGCCAAATATAATCAGATATAGCGCCAGGGCTATGTTTGAGCTGTGCCGCGGCCCGTGACGTCGGCTCATCACCGGTTTGTTCATTTACAGAGATGTTTGGGTCGGTTTTCTCATCCGTGACGTGAAATATCAAACACTGACGAAGATTTATGATTGCTTTGAGACACTGGCTCTCTCGGACGGGTCCGTCGCCCTTGTAAATGCATTCATATCAAATGTACAGATATTTAAACTTTTTTGAAAAGAGTTATATTTTTGTGAGAAATTTGTCAAATAAAAGGTTATGTAAATTTCCATTTGTAAATGCCATTTACAAATAAAAAGTAATTTGCTTTTCTACATCTGCTGGATTATTTATTGAAATATTCACAGTGTGTCTGTATGATGAGCGTATGGGGATGTTTCAAAATCACACACTCATGTATCGGTTTCATACTGTGAATTTGAACTGTTGAACTGGAAGGAGTCATAAGTAATTGCATTATTAATTTGCACATTTTGCCTTTTTATTCACTGATAAATGTAGAAATATGTACAGTTCTGTTTAAAAGATTTTTTAATGTTTCTGAGTCTTCTGCTCACCAATGCTGTGTTTATTTGATCAAAAATACAGTAAAATTTGTGAAATATTATTATAATGTAAATCAGCTGTTGTCTATGTGAATATACAGTAAAGTGTAATTTATTCCTGTGATCAAAGCTGAATTTTCAGCATCATTACTCCAGTCTTCAGTGTCACATGATCCTTCAGAAATCACTCTAATATGAGGATCTGATGCTCAAGAAACATTTATGATTATTATCAGTGTTGAAAACAGTCATAGATTTTAATTTTCAGGATTCTTTGATGAATTGAAAGTTCAAAAGAACAGCATTTATTTGAAATATACTCTTTTCTAACATTGTACATTTATGTACTGTCACTTAAAACTGAAAAAAATGGCTCTTCATTGAACATTTATAATTGATTGATCAATTAATAATGAATGATGTTACAGGTTAAAAGCGTCCGACGAGTAAGTGACTGTTGAGCTTCTCTACTAGTGAGTATTTAGTTTAATTAGATTCATTAGCTAAAACTGTAGTTTAGTTCATTTGAATGAAATCAGTCTGTAAAGGTTTCAGGATAAACAAACTTTGAGGTTATTATAGTTATTATAGTTTCCCCAGCTTCAGCTCAGTGTTATTTTAGTTCCTATTATAGTTTTGTATTATTTACTTAATTTTTTTTAGTTTTCAAATTAATATTAGTTTAGTTTTTAGTCATTTTGTTATGTGTTTCTCTCGTTTTATTAGTTTTATTTTGTATACACAGGTGAAACTCGAAAAATTTGAATATCGTGCAACAGTTCATGTATTTCAGTAATTCAAATTTAAAGGTGAAACTAATATATTTAGTATATATAACTATATACATATGCATGATTATACTTTTCACAGGTGAAACTCGGAAAATTTGAATATCGTGCAACAGTTCATATATTTCAGTAATTCAAATTTAAAGGTGAAACTAATATATAGTATATATAACTATATACTGTACATATGCATGATTTATTTCTGTATTTAAAATCTTTTTTTTATTGATTTCATGTAATATTCTAATTTTCTGAGATTTTGAATTTGGGGTTTTCATAAGCTGTAAGACATAATCATCCAAATTATTACTTTTGCACGAGTTTCGAGTTTTTAAATATAACAATTTAGTTTTATTTATTTTCAGTCATTCATTTTAGTGCTTCAACTTTCAGCAGGCCAGATTTCTCTGTTTTTCATCTGATGTTTTATTTCGAGTTGAAAGTGAGCCTTCAAAACCCTCGCGTACGGGATAATATTAGCCCATATTAGTATGCACACTGTAAGGTTTTCCTGTCATTTGGCTCACGCCACTTCTAATCTTGCATGCCTTTTTGAATGCATAACGTGATTGTGGTCGTCCAGGCTGATTCTACATGATGAATGATGGCGTCTCATAGAAACCTGAACACTAGCAGTGCTTGAACACTACATGCAGCATGAAAGCGGAGGATCAAACGGATCGTGGGACTTCGATACTGCCGAGCTTCAAACTGATGTTGTTAGCTTCTTCCTTCCAGGATTGAGACGTGATCCATTATTAATGAGGAAAGCACTGGAGTGAGAGCGACGGGTTTACAAGCGTTGACGGGCACAGAAACAGAGCTGAGGTTGATCAAATGCAGCTCGATACAACAGGACAATTTGTTCAGGCCCTTAAATATAAGTCAGCGAGTTAAAAGGAAATGTAAAATAAATTTCGAATTTGGTGCCTTCTTGACCGAGGAAAGACAGAAAGTAATTTTAGGGCGCATTTGTATGAAAGACAAAAACTCCCACAATGCACCACATTGCACAGCTCCGCAAGCCACTCCCACTAATCCAGAACAGCGCCTATGAGAAATCACTCTTCCGTCTACAAGGATAGCTACCACCAGAGCTTGAAGCTCATTTCACACAAAATTTCTAGTTAGATGGCAAACTCATTAGTGAATCACTCCTCATTTGTGTTTCTTCGAAATGGTGAATTATTGCACGATACCGGGATGTTCAGTCAGAACATATGCGGTGCGACACTAGGATGGTTCACAACACAAACGTCCGTGTCCTCGTCTGATTCAGAGATTTCGTCCAGGAGAAATTTCCATTGTTAAAATTCTTTGCTGCAGACAGACTGCAGGCGCACAGTGAGTGCACAGGTACCACCAGTCCGCCCAGCTTGAGCCAGTCCGCTCCAGTCCGCCCCAGCTCGAGTCAGTCCGCTCCAGTCCGCTCCAGTCCGCCCCAGCTTGAGCTAGTCCGCTCCAGTCCGCCCCAGCTTGAGTCAGTCCGCTCCAGTCCGCTCAAGTCCGCCTAGCTCGAGCCGTCCGCTCCAGTCCGACCCCAGCTCGAGCTAGTCCGCTCCAGTCCGCCCAGTTTGAGCCAGTCCGCCCCAGCTCGAGCCAGTCCGCTCCAGTCCGCCCAGCTTGAGCTAGTCCGCTCCAGTCCACCCAGCTCGAGCCAGTCCGCTCCAGCTCGAGCCAATCCGCCCCAGCTCGAGCCAGTCCGCTCCAGTCCGCCCCAGCTCGAGTCAGTCCGCTCCAGCTCGAGCTAGTCCGCTCCAGTCCGCCCAGCTCGATCCAGTCCGCTCCAGCTCGAGCCAGTCCGCCCCAGCTCGAGCAAGTCCGCTCCAGTCCGCCCAGCTCGAGCAGTCCGCTCCAGTCCGCCCCGCGTGAGTGGGTCCCACCCCCTGATCTGTAATAGGTCTGTAGTGTGAGTGAGTCCCACGCACTGGTCTATAATAGGTCTGTAGCGTGAGTGGGTCCCACCCACTGGTCTGTAATAGGTCTGTAGCGTGAGTGGGTCCCACCCCCTGATCTGTAATAGGTCTGTAGCGTAAGTGGGTCCCACCCCCTGATCTGTAATTGGTCTGTAGCGTGAGTGGGTCCCACCCACTGATCTGGAATAGGTCTGTAGCGTGAGTGGGTCCCACCCCCTGATCTGTAATAGGTCTTTAGCGTGAGTGGGTCCCGCCCACTGATCTGTAATAGGTCTGTAGCGTGATCGGGTCCCACCCACTGATCTGTAATAGGTCTGTAGCGTGATCGGGTCCCACCCCCTGATCTGTAATAGGTCTGTAGCGTGATCGGGTCCCACCCCCTGATCTGTAATAGGTCTGTAGCGTGAGTGGGTCCCACCCCCTGATCTGTAATAGGTCTGTAGCGTGAGTGGGTCCCACCCACTGATCTGTAATAGGTCTGTAGCGTGATCGGGTCCCACCCCCTGATCTGTAATAGGTCTGTAGCGTGATCGGGTCCCACCCCCTGATCTGTAATAGGTCTGTAGCGTGAGTGGGTCCCACCCCCTGATCTGTAATAGGTCTGTAGCGTGAGTGGGTCCCACCCCCTGATCTGTAATAGGTCTGTAGCGTGAGTGGGTCCCACCCCCTGATCTGTAATAGGTCTGTAGTGTGAGTGAGTCCCACGCACTGGTCTATAATAGGTCTGTAGCGTGAGTGGGTCCCACCCACTGGTCTGTAATAGGTCTGTAGCGTGAGTGGGTCCCACCCCCTGATCTGTAATAGGTCTGTAGCGTAAGTGGGTCCCACCCCCTGATCTGTAATTGGTCTGTAGCGTGAGTGGGTCCCACCCCCTGATCTGTAATAAGTCTGTAGCGTGATCGGGTCCCACCCCCTGATCTGTAATAGGTCTGTAGCGTGATCGGGTCCCACCCCCTGATCTGTAATAGGTCTGTAGCGTGATCGAGTCCCACCCCCTGATCTGTAATAAGTCTGTAGCGTGATCGGGTCCCACCCCCTGATCTGTAATAGGTCTGTAGCGTGATCGGGTCCCACCCCCTGATCTGTAATAGGTCTGTAGCGTGAGTGGGTCCCACCCCCTGATCTGTAATAAGTCTGTAGCGTGATCGAGTCCCACCCCCTGATCTGTAATAGGTCTGTAGCGTGATCGGGTCCCACCCCCTGATCTGTAATAGGTCTGTAGCGTGATCGGGTCCCACCCCCTGATCTGTAATAGGTCTGTAGCGTGAGTGGGTCCCACCCCCTGATCTGTAATAAGTCTGTAGCGTGATCGAGTCCCACCCCCTGATCTGTAATAGGTCTGTAGCGTGATCGGGTCCCACCCCCTGATCTGTAATAGGTCTGTAGCGTGAGTGGGTCCCACCCCCTGATCTGTAATAGGTCTGTAGCGTGATCGGGTCCCACCCCCTGATCTGTAATAGGTCTGTAGCGTGATCGGGTCCCACCCCCTGATCTGTAATAGGTCTGTAGCGTGATCGAGTCCCACCCCCTGATCTGTAATAGGTCTGTAGCGTGATCGGGTCCCACCCCCTGATCTGTAATAGGTCTGTAGCGTGAGTGGGTCCCACCCCCTGATCTGTAATAGGTCTGTAGCGTGATCGGGTCCCACCCCCTGATCTGTAATAGGTCTGTAGCGTGATCGGGTCCCACCCCCTGATCTGTCTGTAGCGTGAGTAGGAAAATGAGCAACGAGTGTTTGTAGTCTTAGCCCCTCTACCAAGATATGGGACTTCCTGATTAGAATGACGGAAAATGACGATTTTTACATCATTATAAGCAGGAACTGCAACACTGAAAACCATATTTCTCCCGTCTCGGGGAAAAATTAGGGAATAATGCACGACCATTCAAAAATATGACTAGGTTTCTAACAATACAAAGGTTAATGCAAATAGTTTAATGCAAAGGTTAATGCAAATATGCAAATAGGTGTAGTTTCCCTTTAATGGCCTTAAGAGAAAACAACAACAACAGAGGGAAGACGGCGAGCAAAAACAGTGATTTCCTTATTGCATAAGGAAGAGAAAAACCCTGCGTGTCACTGCTTTGCTGTGTAATAATACCTCAGCGGAGCTCGAGTGTATTTAATTTGCTGATGAGGCTCTTTTTTGATGAGCCGTGTAATTAAATATCGTAGATTGAAAACTGCTAAATTGAACCAACTTCATAGCGGATGAACTAAAACCGTATAAGGTTCTGTGTTCGGCCCGCTGAGCAAATTGAATCGTTTTCACGAGATCCTTGATTTGTAATATGCATGACGTCACGAGCTTGGAGAAAGTCTTGGGATTCCAATAAAACAAAGTTGGGGGAAAAAAAATATGTCTCCGGCAGTTTGAGGTTTTCTCCACCATCTGTGTCGCTCTCACGACTGCAGTAATTATCAAGGTAATGGTGCTTATCATGCATGAAATATGAATATAATTTACATAAATCGTCCTTGAGAGTCCAAACATCCTTAAAGAAAAAGGGAGCGCTTTAAATATTTCAGGGATTTCCGAGCCGAAGGGAAGAGCGGCTGGAGTTATGAATCTGAAGTTGACATTTTCTCCTGACATGAAGTGTTGCAGGATAACAGATTTGCAGTCTATCATAACATACTTGACATTTTGTGCTTTACATTATAGCTCAGATTAAACCTGACTGGAGAGATGTGCTGTCCATGAACTCCACCGAACACTGAGTCCTAAACTCAGAGACTCATTCAGCACATCTTCTACTGTCTAACTACAATCTCTATTGCATTGAGTTCTCAAGGTGAGCTGGTCAAAACACCGTGAGATTGCTCTTTAACTTATGAAAGCATATGAGGAGCTTTTCTTATTGCTGTTGTTATTTGCAGCATTCATTTTTTAAGTGCTTTTACACTACCTTTCAAAAGTTTGAGGTCGGTTAGATATTTTCATGAAAGAGTCTTTTCTGCTCACAAAGGCTGCGTTTATTTGATCAAAAATACAATAAAAATAGTGAAATATTATTATGATTTAAAACATCTGTTTTCTATGTGAATATACAGTAAAGTTTAATTTATTCCTGTGATCAAAGCTGAATTTTCAGCATCATTACTCCAGTCTTCAGTGTCACATGATCCTTCAGAAATCACTCTAATATGAGGATCTGATGATCAAGAAACATTTATGATTATTATCTGTTGAAAACAGCTTAATATTTTTGTGAAAACCGTGATACATTTTATTTTTCAGGATTCTTTGATGAATAGAAAGTTCAAAAGAACAGCATTTATTTGAAATATAATCTTTTGTAACATTATAAATGTCTGTACTGTCACTTTTGATCAATTTAATATTTGATTTGATTTGATTTTGACATTATTATCAGATGAAATTTTTTGTGGAAACCGTGATGTATTTTATTTTTCAGGATTCTTTAATGAATAGAAAGTTTAGAAGAACCGCATTTATTTGAAAGAGAAATCTCAAGGGGAAAAAAAAACAGGAAAGAAAGTAATGTTCAAGGGCGAAGAGCCCAACTAAAGTAAACACTGATCACCATAATGGTGACTCGTTCCTTCAGTGATTCTGCTTGTTAACATCAGGTGTTCATCACTAATGCTCAATCATTACTCAATTAATCACTTAATTATCTAATAACTTTAACATTGCTTCAGGGGCATTAAATGTAAAAGTTTTTATGCGTTTTGGCCGTTCGTTTACACGACAATGGCGTTTTGGGTGTCTGAAAACATAACCGGTTTAAAGTACGAGTTTTTGAAAACGGTCTCCTTGTAAACAACAAAAACGCAGATCTCTGAAGACGATGACGTCACGCACATGCGTATTACGTGTTCAGTCTATAGTGTTTCATCGCCATCTACTGGCCTGGCAGCAGAATACAGCGTTTTTAGCCGGATCCGTGTGATTGGGGATCGTTTCGACAGTGGTGTCGTGTGTACGCGGAAAACTCAAAGGAAAAACTTCTCAGTTTTTAGCATATTGTTGTCATGCAAACGTACCCTCACACCGGGTGTTTTCTGTGGAGGACACATGGAGACGAGGATAAACACAGTGTCATGTGGTGTCAGCGCAGCGCTCTGATTGGCTGATTATTTTTCATCGGATTTCTCCCTATGATGCTGTTACGACTCTCAGCTAACGTATAGCTTTTATTAAACTGCCAGCATGTGCAGTTACAGCCAGGGGTGTTAATCGACAATCACAGGATTACATGGAGTTGCGTAATCTTTTAAATATTCATAGTGAGTTGCAGAACAAGACGTGTCCTGAGGGCCACTATAGACGAGGCAGTCGAGGGACTCGCTTTGTCTGACGCACAAAAGAAGACATTTCATGTGTCACATTGCCATCACAAGATGCCCATTTCTACTCAGGCTTTTTACCCCTGTAGATTGAGCGAGCAGATGGAGTTCATCCGGCGTGACAGACAGAGACGAGAGAATCTGAGCGTCTTCTTCCTCATACAACAGACCTCGCTCAGCAAACAGTCATTTCTCACAGCACACAATCTCTCACATGAGTGACCATATCAGAGCAAAACTCATCAACGCTTTCGCTTTCATGACAGGAGGTTATTAAAGGCAAAGTTAGCCCAGAGAATGAAAATTGTGGTCATTTGCTCCAAATCTCAAGAACTTTCTGCCATGCAACACAAAACATGGTATTTAGCACAAAGCAAAAACTCCAGTGTTAAATTAACTCTCCTGAGAGTTTGTTTGAGTCCACACTCAAGTGTGTTAAAAGTAACACAGAGGGTACGTTTACTCGACAATGATGTGCTTAAAACGGAGAAGTGTTGAAACGATCCCCATTCACACGGATCCGCAAAAACGACTAAAAACGCTGTATTCTGCTGCCAGGCCAGTAGATGGCGATGAAACACTATATCAGTAATAATTGCGTTATGTATGTATTTTTGTTATCATTTTACATCTACCATGATCAAATAATGTTTAGTACTTTTTTATTTGATTGATTTTAAATTTTTATGATAAAGATGATGATAATGATGAAGATTTACACATACCACGATAATACCATGTTTTTATTTTTTGTTATTTTATATTATTACTATATTTATTTCTATTTTATTTTGTATTTTTTAAACATCCATTTTTACATGTAGCAAGATTATTATTACAAGCTATCATAGCTCGTAATAATAATCGTGCTACATGTAAAAAAATACAAATTATATATTATAATAATCATGATAATATATGTTTTTATTGCACAAGTACCATGTTTTTTTTTTCATGATTTGTTTTGTGTGTTTGTTTTTTACCATTAATATTATGGTATGGTATTATATTTATACCTTTTGACATTTTTGAACCTCCCGACAAAAACCTTGTACAATACTGGTATCAGTAATACCATGCTATTCTGATTCACACCATGGTGAAATTCATGCATTTACATGGTACTCCCAAGAACATGATGATTTGGATGTTTACTGTCATTGAATATAATGTCATTGTCACATTGAAAACATGACATATAAATCCATGATACATAAATAATAATATCCACTGTCTGTGTCTGATGACTGTAAACTTTCTTTCCACAGAGTGATGGGAAAGTGCATATGTCAATATTTCTTCCACTCTTTCAGTGTCTCTATTAGTACATGTCATCATAAATGGGTAACCATGGGGACGGATATCATTTCTTTTCCATCCGCGTTCAGTGACCCGTGAGGAAGTGATGTATGGTGTGCGACGCTGTCATAATCTGTCTGAAAATATATCATGCATTATTCTGATGGAGACTTGCAGAGGCACAGAAGAGGAGTTTAGCAAACCCTCCTAGTCTCTAAAGTCAGCACATCAGAGACAGAGAACGTACAGTGGAAATAGAAAATTTACCTCAAGGTCAGCGCTTTTCTCCGGCTGTGTGTTTAGGGGTTGGGAAATCTCTCACTGTACAAAAATGATCTTGATTTTAACGGTAAAATACTGTAAAAATGCTACGGTGAGAGAAAGTTTGCGTACTATATACGGCGAATAACTGTGACAGATTGATTCGTACATTTAATGTAATTTGACAGCAAAATACCGTTTTTAGACGTGAAAAAGAAGTCATTGTATAATTTACAATGAAAAACAATAAATTGACATTCCCATTTAACTTAAAATGTTAAATGTAAAATGTACTTTTGTGTTACTTCATAGATTTTCCTATTTTTTTGTTCTAATCAGTTATGTACATTAGGGTTTTATGTTAAATTTAATGTTGATAAATGAATGTTTATTGCATTTGTTTGTGTAATGAATGTTTAGTGTTACCATGATGGTGTTCAGTGTTTGTGTGAATATTAATATTAACTTTCTCATCTCGTGGAAAAGCTTTGTTCGGTAAATTATCATTATATCAAGAGTATCAAATACGTGTTTTTTAACTGTAAATTTAAGGTAAGTCTCTAAAACCTAAAATGTTGCTACCGCATTTTTTACGGTAAATTTCTGGCTGCCAGTTTTTTTTTACCGTAAAGTTACCGGAATTTTTTTTACAGTGTGTGCATCGATTCTGTCTGTCCATTAATAAGTACGTGACCCTTGATTTGACCTTCGACCTTTAGCTTTCCAGCCCGGACCGGTTCTCTGACGACGACGACTTCATTCATTGTTCATTGAGTTCATTGAACGTCTCTTCATCACTGAAAACAAATACTGCGGTCTGTAAACCAGCAGTGAAGCTCAGTCACAGAGACGAAGTTTACTTTACCTCACAGATCAAATCCATGACTCGAAAAACACAAAACTGTTCATATTTACAGTGCCTCGACAGGGCGATGAATGGACGTCTGTGAAGCGAGGAGAAAGAGCCGATTCAGCAGAGAGAGAGAGTACAGTAAACACACAGATACGGCCGTGGGATGTCGCCAGGCCTTTCCTTCAGGAAAAAGGAAGGGAGACGGGAATACTGAATGAAGAACTTGTTTTACTTTCTAACATCCAGTACATGCAGCATCGGATGGAGGTTTAAGCCTAGAAGTCCGATATTAAAGGAGTCTTATTAGGCTTTCTTTAGTGTTGCTGTTTGAGCTTTAAAGCTCTTAGTTATTCTCTATATTAGTGACACTAGCCCTGTTTCCATTACAGATTTGCGCAAAACTTTTGCGATATTTTCTAAATGTCGATAAAAAAATTATTGCAAAATGACGGCGTCTCCATTAACCGATGTTATGCGACTAAAACGTCATTTTTCCTCTCGCGATAAGCAATAATACGTACGTAATTTACATATATCCCAGCCAGCGCACTAGCCATTATTTTCAATCGCAGTAGACGTGTGTTAGCATTAACGGTAAGGGAATCCTCTTACTGTGAGCGGCTCGTATGAGGAGTTTCTGCTTCAAGCTCTTGATCAATGGTGGCATTTCTTTGTTGTTTAGAATCCTGTAATACTTTTATATTTTATGTGTTTAATAAACAACTCGGTCTCATCGTCCAAAACTTTTTTGCGATATTTGGGAGTTTTTGAGAATTTGACGTGTTTCCATTGGGCGTATTTTGAATTCGTAATTTCAATTTGCGAAATTTGAAGGGTAATGGAAATGCGGCTACTGTTTCTGAACTCCTGAAACGCCTCCATTGTAGTCTCGAGTTTCTCCCGGGAACACGTCACAATATTCCTCAATATAATAATTCATACGCAGAATAAAGGGGCGGGGCCTGGTTGAGTTAGTTAGTAGAGTGTTAAACTGGCAGTTATGGAAAGGGGCGGGACTTTCCCAAACACACTCGAAGCGCTCGACCAATCACAGCACACTGATCCAGCCGACCAATCAGAGCACAGTGTGCTTTTCAGAAGGAGGGGCTTCACAGAGACAGGAAGTAAACAGAGCGTTACTGACAGACTGGGAAGAGAGGAGCCGCAACAATGGAGAATATGAGGAGAATAATCAACATTCAAGCAGGAAAACCTGTTCTAGTAGAGCCTGAGACACAAAATCAAGAGTTTCCTCTTTAAAAAGCCAGTTATTTTTGTAATACACATTCCCAAAAATGGGAATTCTGTCATTATTTACTCACGCTTTAATCACTTTACGCAACTCTTTTTCATTTAATGACAGTTCATATTGTTTTAAAGGACAAAAAAAACATATATATGACTCATGCACTATACATCCCAACAATATGAATAATGCCTTAAACTTTCAAGAATTCAAATGTGGCCACAGAAGAAACAACACCGGTTTGGAGGCTGATATGTAATCTTTGGGAGCCCGGATCGATTCCTCGAGAGGTTCTGAAAACTCCCAGCGCCGGATCGTTTCCCTGCGCGATTATCAGAGGAGATTACACTATCTCGGGAGAACATCCGAAGTTATTTTAATACCAATATCTGATGATAAAATATGAATGTTAAAGCGGTAATGTTGCAAAAATCACCCTGCAAAAATGAATTTGATTAAAGGAATAATTCATCCAAAAACCTCAATATTTGAGTTTTGCAAATTTGCAAGTTAAATGTTGTTTTGGGGTGAATTATTCCTGTGATAATTATAAGTGAGTAATGACGACAGAAGGGCTTATACCTGCTTTAACCGCCGGGAATAGGGAACGTTTCACTCTTGTAGTTCAGAAGTGTTCAGGAATGAGTGTGAATCTTATGAATGGCTAGGATTATTGTGAGCAAAGTGAAACATGAAGATAACCCAGGATTCTGTTTGACCCAGGGTTAACTATAGTTCAAGTGTGAAAAGCCCATCTGTGGGTGAACTATCCCTTTAAATGCTGCACATTTTTAGCTGAGGCAAAAAAAAAAGATTGTATTGCTAACAGAAAGTCTTTGTTACATCATAATTGGACAAGGGAGAAAAAGGTCAAAGGTCAGTAGGCTCCGCTGATAAGACCATCAGAAATATTGATTCTGGTTTCATGTCAGATCATAACCCATTATATTACAATTCAACATGTAGAGTGAAGTTTCACTGGCGGTCTGGGAATAATTGGTCCCATGAGAGACACATCAGTCTCTCTCTCTCTGTCTCTCTCTCTCTCTCTCTCTCTCTCTCTCAGTCTCTCTCTCTCTCAGTCTCTCTCTCTCAGTCAGTCTCTCTCTCTCTCTCTCAGTGTCTCAGTCTCTCTCTCTCTCAGTCAGTCTCTCTCTCTCTCAGTGTCTCAGTCTCTCTCTCTCTCAGTCTCTCTCTCTCTCAGTCTCTCTCTCTCTCAGTGTCTCAGTCTCTCTCTCTCTCAGTCAGTCTCTCTCTCTCTCTCAGTCTCTCTCTCTCTCAGTCTCTCTCTCTCTCTCTCTCTCTCTCTCTCAGTCAGTCTCTCTCTCTCTCTCTCTCAGTGTCTCAGTCTCTCTCTCTCTCAGTCAGTCTCTCTCTCTCTCAGTGTCTCAGTCTCTCTCTCTCTCAGTCTCTCTCTCTCTCAGTCAGTCTCTCTCTCTCTCTCTCAGTCTCTCTCTCTCTCTCAATTCAATTCAATTCAATTCAATTGAGCTTTATTGGCATGACTGTAAAATAGCACAATATTGCCAAAGCAGTAGTAATATATAAACATATATGTAGATACATAAAAGTGAACAATAAAAAAAAACAAAAACAAACAAAAAAACATTTCCATATTATGCATAAATATATCTCAATAAATAAAATAACAGAAATATATACAATAACAAAAATAAGTACAGAGAGCAGTTTAATGGAGCAGAGGGTTCAGCCCTTCTCCCTCATATGATGGCAGGAGGACACATACTGCGCTGCCAGCTGAATACACTCTTCTTTCTCTCCCAATATATAAGACAGTTTGTTTATAAGGCTCTCTCTCTCTCTCAGTGTCTCAGTCTCTCTCTCTCTCAGTCTCTCTCTCTCTCTCTCTCTCAGTCTCTCTCTCTCTCTCTCTCTCTCTCTCTCAGTCTCTCTCTCTCTCTCTCAGTCTCTCTCTCAGTCTCTCTCTCAGTCTCTCTCTCTCTCTCTCTCTCTCTCTCTCTCTCTCTCTCTCTCTCAGTCTCTCTCTCTCTCTCAGTCTCTCTCTCTCTCAGTCTCTCTCTCTCTCAGTCTCTCTCTCTCTCTCCCTCTCTCTCTCAGTCTCTCTCTCTCTCCCTCTCCCTCTCTCTCTCAGTCTCTCTCTCTCTCTCTCTCTCTCTCTCTCTCTCTCTCTCTCTCTCTCTCTCTCTCTCTCTCTCTCTCTCTCTCTCTCTCTCTCTCTCTCTCTCTCTCTCTCTCTCTCTCTCTCTCTCTCTCTCTCTCTCTCTCTCTCTCAGTCCTGAGCTCCACAGATGTGAGACGCCCGTCCTCTGTAAGCGCTCAGATATGGG
>JARWKJ010000016.1:769667-839667 GCA_029959095.1 Rhinichthys osculus | reverse complement strand
CGTTGAGTCGTCTCTTCACAGGCGTTGGTCTTCTCATCACAGGCGTTGGGGCATCCGAAATCCCCGTGAGAGGCAGGATACAAAACTGGAGCCTACGAACGCCATTTTTCTCGGGACAAGCGTCCCGAGATAACAGCAGAAAGGCAGATGGGAAATAATTAGCATAGCTGATGTTCATAATGATTTCCATTACACGGGAGTAGGTGTTAGAAAACCATAATCTCACAACTCTCCGCAACCCAAACTCTCCGCAACCCAACCGCAACCATACGGACCGACCCGTTTGTCTATAAGGCTGTCGAGCCCCACTGGTGCGTTAAGCAGTTTCAGTGGCAAACGGTTCCGTATGGCATAGCAGAGGACTAAAAGGTAAGCATTATGTGAATGCTTGACTAAAGAGACACGTCTTTAGTCTAGTTTTAAACTGTGTCAGCGAGTCAGAGCATCGGACCGTATCGGGAAGGCTATTCCAGAGTTTTGGAGCTAAATGCGAGAATGCCCTCCCTCCTTTCGTGGACTTCGATATCCTAGGAATGACCAGAAGCCTTGAATTTAGTGATCTTAGAGAACGCGGTGGATTGTAGGGCGAAAGAAGGTCCGTTAAGTACATAGGAGCTAAACCATTAAGGGCTTTATAGGTCAGTAGTAGTACTTTGTAATTGATACGGAACTTAATAGGTAACCAGTGCAGAGATGATAAAATCGGTGTTATATGATCATATTTTCTTGATCTAGTAAGAACTCTAGCGGCTGCATTTTGCACTAACTGTAGCTTGTTTATTGAGGATGCAGGACAACCAGCTAATAAAGCATTACAGTAATCTAGTCTCGAGGTCATGAATGCATGAACTAACTTTTCTGCATCAGAAACAGATAGCATGTTACGTAATTTAGCAATGTTTCTAAGGTGGAAAAAGGCTGTTCTTGTAACAGATGAAATATGATTTTCGAAAGACAAGTTGCGGTCTAGTATAACACCCAGGTCTTTTACTGTAGTGGAAAAAGTAACAGGACATCCTTCTAAATTAAAGTCGTATTGTAAGAGATTTTGTGTGTAGTTTTTTGGACCAATAAGTAATACCTCCGTTTTATCTGAGTTTAATAGCAGGAAATTACGCGTCATCCAGCATTTTATATCTTTGAGACATTCTGTCAATTTAGATGAGGTAATGTTTTCATCTGGTCGTGATGAAATATATAATTGAGTGTCGTCAGCATAACAGTGGAAATTAATTCCATGTTTTCTTATGTGTGGTATCTTCATCCTCCTCTTCCTCCTTAGGAGTGTTTTCTCCAGTATATGTGTGGTTTCTTCATCCTCCTCTTCCTCCTCTTCCTCCTTAGGAGTGTTTTCTCCAGTATATGTGTGGTTTCTTCATCCTCCTCTTCCTCCTCTTCCTCCTTAGGAGTGTTTTCTCCAGTATATGTGTGGTTTCTTCATCCTCCTCTTCCTCCTCTTCCTCCTCAGGAGTGTTTTCTCCAGTATATGTGTGGTTTCTTCATCCTCCTCTTCCTCCTCTTCCTCCTCAGGAGTGTTTTCTCCAGTATATGTGTGGTTTCTTCATCCTCCTCTTCCTCCTCAGGAGTGTTTTCTCCAGTATATGTGTGGTTTCTTCATCCTCCTCTTCCTCCTTAGGAGTGTTTTCTCCAGTATATGTGTGGTTTCTTCATCCTCCTCTTCCTCCTTAGGAGTGTTTTCTCCAGTATATGTGTGGTTTCTTCATCCTCCTCTTCCTCCTTAGGAGTGTTTTCTCCAGTATATGTGTGGTTTCTTCATCCTCCTCTTCCTCCTTAGGAGTGTTTTCTCCAGTATATGTGTGGTTTCTTCATCCTCCTCTTCCTCCTCTTCCTCCTTAGGAGTGTTTTCTCCAGTATATGTGTGGTTTCTTCATCCTCCTCTTCCTCCTCTTCCTCCTCAGGAGTGTTTTCTCCAGTATATGTGTGGTTTCTTCATCCTCCTCTTCCTCCTCTTCCTCCTCAGGAGTGTTTTCTCCAGTATATGTGTGGTTTCTTCATCCTCCTCTTCCTCCTCAGGAGTGTTTTCTCCAGTATATGTGTGGTTTCTTCATCCTCCTCTTCCTCCTCTTCCTCCTCAGGAGTGTTTTCTCCAGTATATGTGTGGTTTCTTCATCCTCCTCTTCCTCCTTAGGAGTGTTTTCTCCAGTATATGTGTGGTTTCTTCATCCTCCTCTTCCTCCTTAGGAGTGTTTTCTCCAGTATATGTGTGGTTTCTTCATCCTCCTCTTCCTCCTTAGGAGTGTTTTCTCCAGTATATGTGTGGTTTCTTCATCCTCCTCTTCCTCCTCAGGAGTGTTTTCTCCAGTATATGTGTGGTTTCTTCATCCTTCTCTTCCTCCTTAGGAGTGTTTTCTCCAGTATATGTGTGGTTTCTTCATCCTCCTCTTCCTCCTCTTCCTCCTCAGGAGTGTTTTCTCCAGTATATGTGTGGTTTCTTCATCCTTCTCTTCCTCCTCAGGAGTGTTTTCTCCAGTATATGTGTGGTTTCTTCATCCTCCTCTTCCTCCTCAGGAGTGTTTTCTCCAGTATATGTGTGGTTTCTTCATCCTCCTCTTCCTCCTCTTCCTCCTCAGGAGTGTTTTCTCCAGTATATGTGTGGTTTCTTCATCCTCCTCTTCCTCCTCAGGAGTGTTTTCTCCAGTATATGTGTGGTTTCTTCATCCTCCTCTTCCTCCTTAGGAGTGTTTTCTCCAGTATATGTGTGGTTTCTTCATCTTCCTCTTCCTCCTCAGGAGTGTTTTCTCCAGTATATGTGTGGTTTCTTCATCCTCCTCTTCCTCCTTAGGAGTGTTTTCTCCAGTATATGTGTGGTTTCTTCATCCTCCTCTTCCTCCTCTTCCTCCTCAGGAGTGTTTTCTCCAGTATATGTGTGGTATCTTCATCCTCCTCTTCCTCCTTAGGAGTGTTTTCTCCAGTATATGTGTGGTTTCTTCTTCCTCCTCTTCCTCCTTAGGAGTGTTTTCTCCAGTATATGTGTGGTTTCTTCATCCTCCTCTTCCTCCTCTTCCTCCTTAGGAGTGTTTTCTCCAGTATATGTGTGGTTTCTTCATCCTCCTCTTCCTCCTCTTCCTCCTCAGGAGTGTTTTCTCCAGTATATGTGTGGTTTCTTCATCCTCCTCTTCCTCCTCTTCCTCCTTAGGAGTGTTTTCTCCAGTATATGTGTGGTTTCTTCATCCTCCTCTTCCTCCTTAGGAGTGTTTTCTCCAGTATATGTGTGGTTTCTTCATCCTCCTCTTCCTCCTTAGGAGTGTTTTCTCCAGTATATGTGTGGTTTCTTCATCCTCCTCTTCCTCCTCAGGAGTGTTTTCTCCAGTATATGTGTGGTTTCTTCATCCTTCTCTTCCTCCTCAGGAGTGTTTTCTCCAGTATATGTGTGGTTTCTTCATCCTTCTCTTCCTCCTCAGGAGTGTTTTCTCCAGTATATGTGTGGTTTCTTCATCTTCCTCTTCCTCCTCAGGAGTGTTTTCTCCAGTATATGTGTGGTTTCTTCATCCTCCTCTTCCTCCTTAGGAGTGTTTTCTCCAGTATATGTGTGGTTTCTTCATCCTCCTCTTCCTCCTCTTCCTCCTCAGGAGTGTTTTCTCCAGTATATGTGTGGTATCTTCATCCTCCTCTTCCTCCTTAGGAGTGTTTTCTCCAGTATATGTGTGGTTTCTTCTTCCTCCTCTTCCTCCTTAGGAGTGTTTTCTCCAGTATATGTGTGGTTTCTTCATCCTCCTCTTCCTCCTCTTCCTCCTTAGGAGTGTTTTCTCCAGTATATGTGTGGTTTCTTCATCCTCCTCTTCCTCCTCTTCCTCCTCAGGAGTGTTTTCTCCAGTATATGTGTGGTTTCTTCATCCTCCTCTTCCTCCTCTTCCTCCTCAGGAGTGTTTTCTCCAGTATATGTGTGGTTTCTTCATCCTCCTCTTCCTCCTCAGGAGTGTTTTCTCCAGTATATGTGTGGTTTCTTCATCCTCCTCTTCCTCCTCAGGAGTGTTTTCTCCAGTATATGTGTGGTTTCTTCATCCTCCTCTTCCTCCTCTTCCTCCTCAGGAGTGTTTTCTCCAGTATATGTGTGGTTTCTTCATCCTCCTCTTCCTCCTTAGGAGTGTTTTCTCCAGTATATGTGTGGTTTCTTCATCCTCCTCTTCCTCCTCAGGAGTGTTTTCTCCAGTATATGTGTGGTTTCTTCATCCTCCTCTTCCTCCTCCTCCTCCTCAGGAGTGTTTTCTCCAGTATATGTGTGGTTTCTTCATCCTCCTCTTCCCCCTCTTCCTCCTCAGGAGTGTTTTCTCCAGTATATGTGTGGTTTCTTCATCCTCCTCTTCCTCCTCCTCCTCCTCAGGAGTGTTTTCTCCAGTATATGTGTGGTTTCTTCATCCTCCTCTTCCTCCTCAGGAGTGTTTTCTCCAGTATATGTGTGGTTTCTTCATCCTCCTCTTCCTCCTCAGGAGTGTTTTCTCCAGTATATGTGTGGTTTCTTCATCCTCCTCTTCCTCCTCTTCCTCCTCAGGAGTGTTTTCTCCAGTATATGTGTGGTTTCTTCATCCTCCTCTTCCTCCTCAGGAGTGTTTTCTCCAGTATATG
Organism: Rhinichthys osculus; assembly: GCA_029959095.1. NCBI lineage: Eukaryota > Metazoa > Chordata > Actinopteri > Cypriniformes > Leuciscidae > Rhinichthys > Rhinichthys osculus. The sequence goes on along the minus strand of JARWKJ010000016.1, from coordinate 835,083 downwards.
TGTGGTTTCTTCATCCTCCTCTTCCTCCTCAGGAGTGTTTTCTCCAGTATATGTGTGGTTTCTTCATCCTCCTCTTCCTCCTCTTCCTCCTCAGGAGTGTTTTCTCCAGTATATGTGTGGTTTCTTCATCCTCCTCTTCCTCCTTAGGAGTGTTTTCTCCAGTATATGTGTGGTTTCTTCATCCTCCTCTTCCTCCTCAGGAGTGTTTTCTCCAGTATATGTGTGGTTTCTTCATCCTCCTCTTCCTCCTCCTCCTCCTCAGGAGTGTTTTCTCCAGTATATGTGTGGTTTCTTCATCCTCCTCTTCCCCCTCTTCCTCCTCAGGAGTGTTTTCTCCAGTATATGTGTGGTTTCTTCATCCTCCTCTTCCTCCTCCTCCTCCTCAGGAGTGTTTTCTCCAGTATATGTGTGGTTTCTTCATCCTCCTCTTCCCCCTCTTCCTCCTCAGGAGTGTTTTCTCCAGTATATGTGTGGTTTCTTCATCCTCCTCTTCCTCCTCTTCCTCCTCAGGAGTGTTTTCTCCAGTATATGTGTGGTTTCTTCATCCTCCTCTTCCCCCTCTTCCTCCTCAGGAGTGTTTTCTCCAGTATATGTGTGGTTTCTTCATCCTCCTCTTCCTCCTCTTCCTCCACAGGAGTGTTTTCTCCAGTAGATGTGTGGTTTCTTCATCCTCCTCTTCCTCCTCTTCCTCCTCAGGAGTGTTTTCTCCAGTATATGTGTGGTTTCTTCATCCTCCTCTTCCTCCTCTTCCTTCTCAGGAGTGTTTTCTCCACTATATGTGTGGTTTCTTCATCCTCCTCTTCCTCCTCAGGAGTGTTTTCTCCAGTATATGTGTGGTTTCTTCATCCTCCTCTTCTTCCTCAGGAGTGTTTTCTCCAGTATATGTGTGGTTTCTTCATCCTCCTCTTCCTCCTCAGGAGTGTTTTCTCCAGGGTATGTGTGGTTTCTTCATCCTCCTCTTCCTCCTCTTCCTCCTCAGGAGTGTTTTCTCCAGTATATGTGTGGTTTCTTCATCCTCCTCTTCCTCCTCTTCCTCCTCAGGAGTGTTTTCTCCAGTATATGTGTGGTTTCTTCATCCTCCTCTTCCTCCTCTTCCTCCTCCAGAGTGTTTTCTCCAGTATATGTGTGGTTTCTTCATCCTCCTCTTCCTCCTCAGGAGTGTTTTCTCCAGTATATGTGTGGTTTCTTCATCCTCCTCTTCCTCCTCTTCCTCCTCAGGAGTGTTTTCTCCAGTATATGTGTGGTTTCTTCATCCTCCTCTTCCTCCTCTTCCTCCTCAGGAGTGTTTTCTCCAGTATATGTGTGGTTTCTTCATCCTCCTCTTCCTCCTCAGGAGTGTTTTCTCCAGTATATGTGTGGTTTCTTCATCCTCCTCATCATCCTCTTCCTCCTCAGGAGTGTTTTCTCCAGTATATGTGTGGTTTCTTCATCCTCCTCTTCCTCCTCTTCCTCCTCAGGAGTGTTTTCTCCAGTATATGTGTGGTTTCTTCATCCTCCTCTTCCTCCTCAGGAGTGTTTTCTCCAGTATATGTGTGGTTTCTTCATCCTCCTCTTCCTCCTCTTCCTCCTCAGGAGTGTTTTCTCCAGTATATGTGTGGTTTCTTCATCCTCCTCATCCTCCTCTTCCTCCTCAGGAGTGTTTTCTCCAGTATATGTGTGGTTTCTTCATCCTCCTCTTCCTCCTCTTCCTCCTCAGGAGTGTTTTCTCCAGTATATGTGTGGTTTCTTCATCCTCCTCTTCCTCCTCTTCCTCCTCCAGAGTGTTTTCTCCAGTATATGTGTGGTTTCTTCATCCTCCTCTTCCTCCTCAGGAGTGTTTTCTCCAGTATATGTGTGGTTTCTTCATCCTCCTCTTCCTCCTCTTCCTCCTCAGGAGTGTTTTCTCCAGTATATGTGTGGTTTCTTCATCCTCCTCTTCCTCCTCTTCCTCCTCAGGAGTGTTTTCTCCAGTATATGTGTGGTTTCTTCATCCTCCTCTGCCTCTTTAGGAGTGTTTTCTCCAGTATATGTGTGGTTTCTTCATCCTCCTCTTCCTCCTCCAGAGTGTTTTCTCCAGTATATGTGTGGTTTCTTCATCCTCCTCTTCCTCCTCTTCCTCCTCAGGAGTGTTTTCTCCAGTATATGTGTGGTTTCTTCATCCTCCTCTTCCTCCTCTTCCTCCTCAGGAGTGTTTTCTCCAGTAACTATGTGGTTTCTTCATCCTCCTCTTCCTCCTCAGGAGTGTTTTCTCCAGTATATGTGTGGTTTCTTCATCCTCCTCTTCCTCCTCAGGAGTGTTTTCTCCAGTATATGTGTGGTTTCTTCATCCTCCTCTTCCTCCTCTTCCTCCTCAGGAGTGTTTTCTCCAGTATATGTGTGGCTCTTCATCCTCCTCTTCCTCCTCTTCCTCCTCCGGAGTGTTTTCTCCAGTATATGTGTGGTTTCTTCATCCTCCTCTTCCTCCTCTTCCTCCTCAGGAGTGTTTTCTCCAGTATATGTGTGGTTTCTTCATCCTCCTCTTCCTCCTCTTCCTCCTCCAGAGTGTTTTCTCCAGTATATGTGTGGTTTCTTCATCCTCCTCTTCCTCCTCAGGAGTGTTTTCTCCAGTATATGTGTGGTTTCTTCATCCTCCTCTTCCTCCTCTTCCTCCTCAGGAGTGTTTTCTCCAGTATATGTGTGGTTTCTTCATCCTCCTCTTCCTCCTCTTCCTCCTCAGGAGTGTTTTCTCCAGTATATGTGTGGTTTCTTCATCCTCCTCTTCCTCCTCTTCCTCCTCAGGAGTGTTTTCTCCAGTACATATGTGGTTTCTTCATCTTCCTCTTCCTCCTCAGGAGTGTTTTCTCCAGTATATGTGTGGTTTCTTCATCCTCCTCTTCCTCCTCAGGAGTGTTTTCTCCAGTATATGTGTGGTTTCTTCATCCTCCTCTTCCTCCTCTTCCTCCTCAGGAGTGTTTTCTCCAGTACATGTGTGGTTTCTTCATCCTCCTCTTCCTCCTCTTCCTCCTCCGGAGTGTTTTCTCCTGTATATGTGTGGTTTCTTCATCCTCCTCAGGAGTGTTTTCTCCAGTATATGTGTGGTTTCTTCATCCTCCTCTTCCTCCTCTTCCTCCTCAGGAGTGTTTTCTCCAGTACATGTGTGGTTTCTTCATCCTCCTCTTCCTCCACAGGAGTGTTTTCTCCAGTAGATGTGTGGTTTCTTCATCCTCCTCTTCCTCCTCAGGAGTGTTTTCTCCAGTACATATGTGGTTTCTTCATCTTCCTCTTCCTCCTCAGGAGTGTTTTCTCCAGTATATGTGTGGTTTCTTCATCCTCCTCTTCCTCCTCAGGAGTGTTTTCTCCAGTATATGTGTGGTTTCTTCATCCTCCTCTTCCTCCTCTTCCTCCTCAGGAGTGTTTTCTCCAGTACATGTGTGGTTTCTTCATCCTCCTCTTCCTCCTCTTCCTCCTCCGGAGTGTTTTCTCCTGTATATGTGTGGTTTCTTCATCCTCCTCAGGAGTGTTTTCTCCAGTATATGTGTGGTTTCTTCATCCTCCTCTTCCTCCTCTTCCTCCTCAGGAGTGTTTTCTCCAGTACATGTGTGGTTTCTTCATCCTCCTCTTCCTCCTCTTCCTCCACAGGAGTGTTTTCTCCAGTAGATGTGTGGTTTCTTCATCCTCCTCTTCCTCCTCATCCTCCTCAGGAGTGTTTTCTCCACTATATGTGTGGTTTCTTCATCCTCCTCTTCCTCCTCTTCCTCCTCAGGAGTGCACGTTCACTAAGCAGCGAGTGGCCAGCTCTCTCCGTGTGTTGTTCAGTGGTTCGCTCAGGCTCAAGTGTAAGACGGCGTGTTGCCAGCGCTGGTACTTCACCTTCAACGGGGCCGAATGTGCGTCTCCATTACCCGTGGAGTCCATCATTTACCTGGATCAGGGAAGCCCAGAGTTCAACAACACCATCAACATCCACAGAACCACATCAGGTCAGTGACCTCTGAACCCCACCATAACCATAGCGGTCTAAAACTCACACTATTAGAAATAATGTGGTTGGATTCACTTTCAGAACGATTTAAATAATATTTTAAATATGTGATCTGGTCATCCCTGCCTAATAAAAGCCCTTCAGGATCAGGATGATACGAGATGTTTGGGTTTATTTGGCGATAATGACATTAAAGAGGAACACGAAGCCTTGTGTAGAATGATAGGATAAGAGTGATGCATGATACATAATCATCCTTCCCTCACACTTCGTAACACATCTTTCCCTTGCAGTTTAAAATTACCCAAAGCTTTCAAATTAATTTTATTTATTTTTCAAAAACTTATTTTGATCATATCTTTCTATTTTTTTAATGTAATTTTTTTTAGGAGATTTTTTGTTATTTTTTATTTTATTTACCTTTAAATAACTAGATTTGTACAATAAATAAAAAATAAATAGTAATTTAAGCACATTCCTCACATTCTTTCAACTTAAATTCAAAATAACTCACAATTTAATTCATACACCTTTTAATTCAGTTCTAAATATCTTATATTGGGAGTCTTTGTTGACCTCGAAAAAAATAATAACACATGATATTTCATGACTACATGGGCGTTATAGCTCTATATGGAGCAGAGGAGCTGTTCCGCTGGGTCCTAAAGCCAGTTATCTTCAGTGTGCATTCAGATACACGTAGACATTATAAAATCATTTTTATGGTAATGTTTTAGCATTTTTAGTTTGAATTTTGAGCATTTTTAGGTTTTTCTATGTGTACTGAAGCATTCCTCGCATTCACTCATTCCTAAGGGGGTCAGATTGAGGAAAGGATTTGTTACTTTTTTAAATTTCAACCACAAAACTCCTCGAACCCATTTAAAAAATGTTTTTATTTATTTATTCGTGTTTTAAGTGCGACAACTGTCCGTGGGTCTTGAACCCCTCTGATGAACACTCAATTTAAAAAAAAAAGAATTGTGGGTCAGAATGACCCGAGGGAAGGATGAGAGTCCAGTGTAGTCTAACGCCGCTGTGTCTGCTGGTTTCAGTGGAAGGTGTGTGTCCAGTGTAGTCTAACGCCGCTGTGTCTGCTGGTTTCAGTGGAAGGTGTGTGTGGAGGAGTGGGGAAAGGCCTGGTGGATGTGGCGGTGTGGGTCGGAACATGTGGAGATTATCCTCACGGAGACGCTTCTACTGGCTGGAACTCAGTGTCTCGGGTGATCATAGAAGAGCTTCCTCTGAGCGTCTGAAACTCTTCCTCATCATCATCATCACTCTTCCTCATCCTCATCATCATCACTCACACACACACATCTGTGTCTTGGGTGATCATAGAAGAGCTTCCTCTGAGCGTCTGAAACTCTTCCTCATCATCATCATCACTCTTCCTCATCCTCATCATCATCACTCACACACACACATCTGTGTCTTGGGTGATCATAGAAGAGCTTCCTCTGAGCATCTGAAACTCTTCCTCATCATCATCATCACACTCTTCCTCATCATCATCATCATCATCACTCACACACACACATCAGTGTCTCGGGTGATCATAGAAGAGCTTCCTCTGAGCATCTGAAACTCTTCCTCATCATCATCATCACTCTTCCTCATCATCATCATCATCACTCACACACACACATCAGTGTCTCGGGTGATCATAGAAGAGCTTCCTCTGAGCATCTGAAACTCTTCCTCATCACACTCTTCCTCATCATCATCATCCTCAGCATTACTGCATCTTCTGTCCGTCCAGTCCGTTTCCAAACTCTTTACTGTTTCTCACAATATCTGAATGACATCCAACCAAACGGCACACTCTAGAAAATGCTGGGTTGTTTCAACCCAAATTTGGGTCAAATATGGACAAACTCAGCCCTTGAGTTAAAAATGTAAAAATGTAAAATAAAAAAATTGGTTTGGTTAGTCCATATTTGACCCAAATTTGGGTTGAAACCACCCAGCATTTCTCAGAGAGTGTGCATCTACTGAGCGCCGGGATTCCTGTAAACGCTCCTGCATCATTTCTCTGCCACATGGTTTGATATTTTGTTTGATAATTGCAGTGACATTCTCCAGCCCTCGGCACAGTCACACGTCTCGGCCGCGTTTGGCAGACGTCGCTTTGAAAATCAATTCTCAGATGTGTGTACATGTGATTCACAGAACGACACGGACAAAAAACATCTTCCAGATGTCAAATCTATAAACTGCAAATGATCTTCTTGAAATGAAAGTGCGCAGCTGAAGTGTTTCCGATCTAATTAATGTCATTAACGTATAAAAAAAAAAAGCACCAATCGACGTCCGATTGCTTTACCTGAACTACACGTTTCATAAATGAGGCCCGGATTCTTCAAACCAAGTCTCGTATTGAACAGTTTGATTCTGGACAGACACTGCAAAAACTATGGATATTTTTTTAAATACCAATAAAGTTTTTAAAGAATTCCTAACTTTGGGTGCATGTTCTTCAGAGAGCGTTGGTTATTAACCTGCGAGCATAACAAATTTTAAGGCCATGAATTTGAGCTCATTAACAGAAATGTCAGGAATGAGCCAGAAAATGTCAGATTCAGTAAATCTGTGCGTTTGTGGTTTGGTTTGAACAATGGTGGAACAGATTTACACAGTTTTACTGTTGACTTTCACTGCTAAATTACCATCAGGACTGGGAAATATGACCAAACTCTAATGTCTCGGATTTTCAGCACTATTTTCAATACATATTTGCTCTGAAATGGCTTGATTTTCCCCCCTAATCAGAGGAACCATAATTTCATCCAAACATACTTTGTAACAAATTAGATTCTAAATGTTTTGTTACTGAACCTTGCAGGATTACAAGGATTTTAATAGGATTTACATAAAATACATCATAATAAATAATAAATGTACTTGCACTACCGTTCAAAAGTTTGTGGTCTGTACGCTTTTTTAAAAAGAAATTAATATTTTATTTCAGCAAGGATGCATTAAATTAATCAGATGTGACAGTAAAATACATGTATAATGTTACTAAAGATTATATTTAAAATAAATACTGAATTTTCTATTAATTAAAGAATCCTGCAAAATTAAAAAGGTTATTTTTCTTAAATATGAGATTTTTTTTTATAAATGTGAATAAAAATAAGTTATTTTAAACAACATTTTAACCTATAGAATACCACACGGAGTGATGAAAAAATAATCTTTGAATCAAGAGTTTTGAATTGATTCTTTGAAACAGCTTGAATTGATTCACAAAAAATAATTGTGAAACTGTATAACGATCAAGCATATTAAAGGGGCTATACAGCAAAAACCCCAGTGTTAAATTAAAACTTCACACTCAAGAGTGGTAAATCTAAAGCAGTGTTACTGAGATAATTAAGTGATTAATTGAGTGATTACCATTAGTGAAGACACCTGATAATAATAAGCAGAATCACTGAAGGAAAGAGTCACCATTATGATGATCAGTGTTAGCTTTAGTTGGGCTCTTTACCCTTGACTTTTAAATATTTAAACTACTTTTTCTAATACAAGAGACCAACTAAAGCAGACACTGATCACCATAATGGCGACTCTTTCCTTCAGTGAATCTGCTTGTTAACATCAGGTGTTCATCACTAATGCTCAATCATCACTCAATTAATCACTTAATTATCTCCCTAACTAACACTGCTTCAGAGTTAATTTTAACAGTATTGAGTGTGGACTCAAACTCTGAGGAGAGTTAATTTAACACTGGAGTTTTTTTTGTGTGTGTATATATGTAAGAATGTATTGTATTGTATTGTTCACAAATATGTAATGAATATTTCATATATTGCCCAGCCCTATATTTACCACAATTGTAACCCTGGACCACAAAACCAGTCACATGGGTCCATTTTTTTAAATTGAGATTTATACATCGTCTGAAAGCTGAATAAATAAGCTTTCCATTTATGTATGGTTAGGATAGGACAATATTTGGCCGAGATACAACTATTTGAAAATCTGGAATCTGAGAGTTGCAAAAAAATCGAAACATTGAGAAAATCACCTTTAAAGTTGTGCATTTATGTTCACGATTGTGCTGCATTCACTCACAAAAATAAATGTTTTATATATTTATGATAGGAACTTACAAAATATCTTCATGGAACATGATCTTTACTTAATATCCTAATGATTTTTGGCATAAACAAAAAATCAACAGTGTATTGTTGGCTATTGCCACAGAAATACCCGTGCGACTCTAAACACAATTCATCATTATCTTCAGATTAAACGTTTAAACCTGGTTTGTTTTTTACACTTTTTAATTAGATGAAATAAACAGCCTTTAAGAGAACATAACTTACAGCCACTTAAAAAAACGTACACAATCAATCCGTCATGTCCATATTCAGTATAATGTGTCACACCAGTTGCAGTTTCTGGAGGAGTGACGACACATCTTACACTGTGAACTCTGTGGCGTTTTCCAGAGAGGTTTTTCTGGTTGTTTTATTTATTTATGTCTGTGGACGCCAAACACTGTCGCTGACGGGACGACCCATCCCAGGTCCGGTCGTTCACTGGTGCCGGTCCAGGAGGAATCGGGAAACGTTCTCATAAACCACAAAGGTTATGCAGCAGGCCGGAGTGACCCGGATCAGGTTTGGCACCATGCCTTTGTAGAAGCCCAACACACCCTCGTTTCTGCGCAAACACACACATATTACAGGACAACTACATTCCACCAGAAAACAGATGTTAAACTTCACCAAACTGATCAGTTTAAGCATCAAATCCTCATATTAGAGTGATTTCTGAAGGATCATGTGACACTGAAGACTGGAGTAATGATGCTGAAAATACAGCTTTGATCACAGGAATAAATTACACTTTACTGTATATTCACATAGAAAACTGCAGATTTACATTATAATAATATTTCACTGTTTTACTGTATTTTTTTAATCAAATAAATGCAGCTGAAGAGACTCTTTTCGAAAGACATAAAAACTGGTGTATAAATTGTGTGGTAACACTTTACAATAAGGTTCATTAGTTAACATTAATGTACTAACAATGACCAATCCATTTGTTGAATTATTTATTAATCTTTGTTAATGTTAGTCAATAAAAAATCCAGCTGTTCATTGTTTGTTGATGTTAGTTCACAGTAGGGCTGTCAATCTTCCTCTATAATACTATTCGAATTCCATTCCTTGTTTTATTTAATATTCAAATAATATTCGAATATTAAATGCTCAAATTCATCCTATTATTAATATTTACGACATTACTCAGGCTTATGGATCGCCAATGCCACTATAGCATGTGGTTGTTGTTACACGTTCTGTCCACTAGAGGGACATCTAACATTACAATTAACATTTTATTCACGCTGAATATGGTTGAAGCGCTTCCGATGGTTTTCGGCTAATATCTCCGCGAAAAAACAGCACCAAACATTCTGAAATTTATATCGTTCTTTTCAGTTCGACTAGACGGTTCCAGCGAGTTTGGTGCTCACCGAATCCGTTGAGTATTCGCCAAGATATTTGCGCTTTGGTTCACAGTACATTAACTAATGTTAACAAATACAACCTTTGATTGTAATAACGTATTAGTAAATGTTGGAATGGTAACGCTTTAGATTACAGCCCGGAAATTACTGTGTAATTAAGATGAATTTACAGAGTAACTTTCGGTAATTATAGTGTACTTATAAAGTACTTGCATGTAAGTATAAGGGAACAATATGTAAAGTTTGGGGAATAAAGGGGTAACAACCAGGAGAATTAAAAAAATATTTATACTGTAAGTATTATAGAACTAGTTATTCTACTATCATGATACAACAATCTTACATTTGGGAGCAATTTAGCGACAACATACACTGCATACCTTTTTGTAATAATTGTGTACCAATAACAGTATGTATTGGTACACAATTATTACAAAAAGGTATGCAGTGTATGTTCTCGCTAAATTGCTCCCAAATGTAAGGCTTTTTAAAAATGACAGGGTACATATCTATGCATTTATACTTTTTTTATTTTTTTTATAGCAAAAGTGCAGATGTTTAAGTTGGGCTAACATGTTTCAAGGCAAGAAAAGCTAAGACTATTGCAATTTTTTTAAATACTGGGAAATATATCGTTTCATGTGGTTACAGGGTAAGTGGTGCTTGTATAATAAATAAAGGTTTCCAAGTCAGTGATATAAGATTGTGTGTATGCATTTTTATTGTTACCCAGTAACTACATGGAACAAGAGGGTAACAAGCTACATGAAACAAGAGTATCTTTCCCCAATATTTAAGCAAAAGTTGCAATAGTTTTCGTTTTCAGTGCACTTTTGTTAAAAAGATTACATTTTAAATTTTACAGGGTACACATCTCTTATATCTATTTATAAAGCCTATACAGTATGTACTGGTTCACCATTATTTAAAAAAGGTACGCAGTGTATGTTCTTGCTAAATTGATCACAAATGTAAGATTTTTATATCATAATAGTAGAATAAGTACCCCTTAGTTCTATAATACTCACAATATTAATAATTTTTTAATTCTCCTGGTTGTTACCCCTTTATTCCCCAAACTTAAAATATTGTTCCCTTATACTACTAGGTACACTATAATTACCGAAGGTTACGCTGTAAAATTGCTTTAATTACCCAGTACTTTCCGGGCTGTAATCTAAAGCGTTACCGTTGGAATTAATATTAACTAAAGTTGATTAATGCTGTAGAAGTGTTGTTCATTCTTAGTTCATGCTCACTAAAGTAGTTCACTAATGAACCGGGTTACCGATTGTGTTAATGTAGTTACACTGGAAGGCCTCCAGGGGGATTTAAAAGCATAAATGTGAAGTTGTGTCATTTTCTTTGAGTCATTTATATCTCCATTATTTGGTTTGCTTGTGTTGTGCTCGAGTGCATGTGAATCCCAGGCTTTACCTCCATGTTCTCCGCACGACGTCCACCAGTCCATCATACGTGTTGTGCTGATCCTGCAGGCGCGCTCGCACCACCTGATACGGGTATGTCGTAGCCACGGCGAAGATTTTGGACAAAGCTGCCATAGTAATGTATTCTAATGGATTCTGGAGAGAAAATAGAGCACAAAATACACTGTGAGTTTCTACAAACTCCATTAATGCACTGTTTAGCATTACACCACTCTATTATGTTTTGATGTAGTTTCAGGCTCTACTAGAACAGGTTTTCCTGCTTGAATGTTGATTATTCTCCTCATATTCTCCATTGTTGCGGCTCCTCTCTTCCCAGTCTGTCAGTAACGCTCTGTTTACTTCCTGTCTCTATGAAGCCCCTCCTTCTGAAAAGCACACTGTGCTCTGATTGGTCGGCTGGATCAGTGTGCTGTGATTGGTCGAGCGCTTCGAGTGTGTTTGGGAAAGTCCCGCCCCTTCCCATAACCGCCAGTTTAACACACTACTAACTAACTCAACCAGGCCCCGCCCCTTTATTCTGCGCATTAATTATTATAATGAGGAATATTGTGACGTGTTCCCGGGAGAAACTCGAGACTACAATGGAGGCGTTTCAGGAGTTCAGAAACACTGACGCTGATATAAAGAGACTTCCATTACACACTAAAGAAAGATAAACATAAAAAAAGCATCATAGCTGCTCTTTAAAATAATAAGGTCATGTGACAACAATGTAGCAACAGTTTGAATTGTTTATTGTTGTATAATGTGATTTTGTGTGCATTGCTTATACTCACCAGTTTAGCATCTGATTGCATGTTTCTGTATTTGTTATAATCTCTCTTCAGCTCTTCGTACGCCATGAACTGCAGTGCACCATGGGAGGTCCCAAACAAACCCGGAACAAACCCCTAGGGATCACAAGCGTTAACTCTGCTAGATGAAACAAACAAACAAACCCCACAGCACGAAGTGAACTGAAGCACAATCAGAAATATTCCCATCATGCTTATGATTTCCTGATGCAAGTGCTCCTCCTAGTGGCACACAGTGGAAGCTCATGCTGGAACGCTTTTATCATCAAATCCCCGTTTTATCCTGCTTTAGGTCTGTGTTGTTGTCTCCCCTTTCCCTCCTCTACTCTCCCACTTTTCCACAGTTTACTCGCCCATTTCTAGAGACTGTTTCCAACTCTGAGGTGAACGAGCAGGATAACACAGGGGTTTCATCACACTTTAAAGGGAACAATCCAACTTTATCCTGCCATGGAAACGCTTTGAAAAGAGCGGTACCCGATAGAGTCCTGCGATCCCTTCGTGCCGGTATATTTTCGCCAGCGCATCCATCATCCCGGTGTACTGTTTCCCGGACGGGTCGGCGCTGTACTGCAGAACCAGCCGGGTCTTGGTGACCCAGATCGGATTGGTCAGGCACAGCGTCATCGCCCCTAACAGAGGCGGAAGATCACGTGTTGTAAAACCAAGATCCACATGAAAATCCTTTAAATGAAGGATGTGTCTAATTCAATTAGAGGAACCCGTGACACACACACACACACACTCTTGGCGTTTGGATTTTATACTGTCCTCCAGATCGATTTGCACCCCGCTTCGTGTCATGAAAAGCTTTTTATGATATTAAAGGGGTGGTATAATGCCCTTTTCACAAGATGTAAAATAAATCTCTGATGTCCCCAGAGTGTGTGTGTGTGTGTGTGTGTGTGTGTGTGTGTGTGTGTGTGTGTGTGTGTGTGTGTGTGTTTTAGCTCAAAAAACCCCACAGATTTTTTTATATATCATGTTAAAATTGTCACTTTTTGAGGGTGAGTACCGTTTTTGTGTCTGTCCCTTTAAATGCAAATGAGCTGCTGCTCCCGGCACAGGGGGCGGAGCTTCAAGAGCTTGTGTGTGTGTGTTTTGAAAACTGAAATTTTCAAAAACTTTTAGCCTTTTATGCTCAAACCGGAGTCAGACAACATTTCTGAGTAGTTAGTTGATGAATTTATGTATCTTGTGTCATTGATTAGCATATTCTGTCATGATAATCTATAAATCGCGTTCTCGGGAGAGGGGATTGTGTACATTTTAGGGTTAAAGTTTTAGGGTTGTAAAACCAAAATCCACATGAAGAGAGTCATTACTGGCTCACAGCGACTCGTTTAAATGAAGGATGTGTCTAATTCAATTAGAGGAACCCGTGACACACACACACACACACACACACACACACACACACTCTCTTGAAGTTTAGATTTTACACCGTCCTCAAGATTGATTTGCTTCCAGCTTCATGTCACGAAAAAGCTTTTTATGATATTAATGGACAAGCTGTGACTGATTCGCTGGTGGTTTCATCTAAGATGTGAGGAGGACTGCTGGAGTGTGTGTGTGTGTGTGTGTGTGTGAGATTCGCTGGTTTAATCTAAGATGTGAGGAGGACTGCTGGAGTGTGTGTTTGTGTGTGTGTGTGAGATTCGCTGGTTTAATCTAAGATGTGAGGAGGACTGCTGGAGTGTGCGTGTGTGTGTGTGTGGCCTGGTAAACCCTACGTTATGGGGACAAAATGTCCCCACAAGGATGGCAATATCCGAAATCCTTGTTCGTGTGGGGACATTTTTTGGTCCCCATGAGGAAATCAGCTTATAAATCATACTAAGTGATGTTGTTTGAAAATGTAAAAATGCAGAATGTTTCCTGTGATGGGCAGGTTTAGGGATAGGGTTAGTGTAAGGGAATAGAATATACAGTCTGTACAGTATAAAAATCATTATGTCTATGGAAAGTCCCCATAAAACATGAAAACACAACATGTGTGTGTGTGTGTGTGTGTGTGTGTGTGTGTGTGTGTGTGTGTGTGTGTGTGTGTGAGATTCGCGGGTTTAATCTAAGATGTGAGGAGGACTGCTGGAGTGTGTGTGTGTGTGTGTGTGTGTGTGTGTGTGTGTGAGATTCGCTGGTTTAATCTAAGATGTGAGGAGGACTGCTGGAGTGTGTGTGTGTGTGTGTGTGTGTGTGTGAGATTCGCGGGTTTAATCTAAGATGTGAGGAGGACTGCTGGTCGAGTGAGTGAGTGAGTGAGTGTGTGTGTGTGTGTGTGTGTGTTTGTGTTTGTGTGTCTGAGTGAGTGAGTCTGAGTGAGTGAGTGAGTGAGTGTGTGTGTGTGTGTGTGTGTGTGTGTGTGTGTGTGTGTGTGTGTGTGTGTCTGAGTGAGTGTGTGCGACACAGACGGCAGCAGGAATATTAGGCTGCTGTCACTTTAAGACCGAATGCACGGATCCAATATACTGATACACGTTTCCTTTCACAACTGTTTAAATTCATTGAAGACATAACCAACAATGTTTACTAGGATACTCGCTGAGACGGGCATTTTTGACAAAAATTCTGTGTGAATATGACATGCATATGTATATGTAAAGTGTTACCATTTAAGCACATATAATATATAATAATAGTATTTCCTGAGGTTTAGGGGTGAGAAAGAGCCTGACCTGCTCCAGCGGCCGACAGCAAGTGTTCAGCGGCGCTCAGCTCCTTCTGCCGGCGCTCCCTGGTGTACGCTTTAATTGCATTGTAACTACAAATATAAAAATAATATATATTACTTATGAGATATATCTAACCGTATATTGATTTATCTGTGTTAGGCAGAATAAATGACTCTGGACTTATTAAAAAGTATTGCACACACGAGTTAAACTTAAGCACCATTTTCACTAATTCAACAGTCGTTAAGCACTTTCACTTGAAATACATTTTAACTGAAATAATTTAGTGTAAAACAAACTATATAGGCACATTTAAAAACAATAATACAAGTGACAAAACAACAAAAATTACTAACTTTCATTATAAAATTATCATCATAAATTTGAAGGGGTCATGAGATGTTTTTTTTAATTATTTTAATATTTCTTGTAATTATATTCTATTAATAATACTTGAGGTTCCCTTATAATGTTAACAGTTTTTTGCACAAAAAAGCAAATATATATATATGCATCAAAACAATTATTTTCAACCTTCATTCTGAGCCTCTGTCTGAAATTATCAGTTTTTAAGGCTTGTCATTTATTTTGTATATATAAATACACACACATATGCATGCGTATATTTAAGGAAAATGTGTTATTTATATATAAAATATATTTATATATAATATAAATTATATATAAATATATATACACAGTATATACATGCAAATATTTCTTAAAAATAAACATGCATGTGTGTGTATCTATATATACAAAATAATTATAGACAGTACACACATTTTATGTAAACACGAATTTTTATTTTGGATGCCATTAATCGTTGGGATTAACACGCTGTGATTAATCGTCAGTATTAACACACTGAGATTAATAGTTGGGATTAACACATTTAAAATTAATCGGTGGGATTAACACACTGTGATTAATCGTTGGGTTTAACACACTGAGATTAATCGTTGGGTTTAACACACTGAGATTAATCGTTGGGTTTAACACACTGAGATTAATCGTTGGGTTTAACACACTGAGATTAATCGTTGGGATTAACACACTGAGATTAATCGTTGGGATTAACACACTGAGATTAATCGTTGGGTTTAACACACTGAGATTAATCGTTGGGATTAACACACTGTGATTAATCGTTGGGTTTAACACACTGAGATTAATCGTTGGGTTTAACACACTGAGATTAATCGGTGGGATTAACACACTGTGATTAATCGTTGGGTTTAACACACTGAGATTAATCGTTGGGTTTAACACACTGAGATTAATCGTTGGGTTTAACACACTGAGATTAATCGTTGGGATTAACACACTGAGATTAATCGTTGGGATTAACACACTGAGATTAATCGTTGGGATTAACACACTGAGATTAATCGTTGAGTTTAACACCCTGAGATTAATCGTTGGGTTTAACACACTGAGATTAATCGTTGGGATTAACACACTGAGATTAATCGTTGGGATTAACACACTGAGATTAATCGTTTGGATTAACACACTGAGATTAATCGGTGGGATTAACACTGAGATTAATCGGTGGGATTAACACTGAGATTAATCGTTGAGTTTAACACCCTGAGATTAATCGTTGGGTTTAACACACTGAGATTAATCGTTGGGATTAACACACTGAGATTAATCGTTGGGATTAACACACTGAGATTAATCGTTTGGATTAACACACTGAGATTAATCGGTGGGATTAACACTGAGATTAATCGTTGGGATTAACACACTGAGATTAATCGTTGGGATTAACACTCTGAGATTAATCGTTGGGATTAACACACTGAGATTAATCGGTGGGATTAACACTGAGATTAATCGTTGGGATTAACACTCTGAGATTAATCGTTGGGATTAACACACTGAGATTAATCGTTGGGATTAACACACTAGATTAAGCGTTGTGATTAACACGCTGTGATTAATCGTCGGTATTAACACACTGAGATTAATAGTTGGGATTAACACATTTAAAATTAATCGGTGGGATTAACACTGTGATTAATCGGTGGGATTAACACTGTGATTAATCGTTGGGATTAACACACTGAGATTAATCGTTGGGTTTAACACACTGAGATTAATCGTTGGGATTAACACTCTGAGATTAATCGTTGGGATTAACACACTGAGATTAATCGTTGGGATTAACACACTGAGATTAATCGTTGGGATTAACACACTAGATTAAGCGTTGTGATTAACACGCTGTGATTAATCGTCGGTATTAACACACTGAGATTAATAGTTGGGATTAACACATTTAAAATTAATCGGTGGGATTAACACTGTGATTAATCGGTGGGATTAACACTGTGATTAATCGTTGGGATTAACACACTGAGATTAATCGTTGGGTTTAACACACTGAGATTAATCGTTGGGATTAACACACTGAGATTAATCGTTGGGATTAACACACTGAGATTAATCTTTGCCCAACACTACAAAAGATCCAGGAAAATTTGATTTCTCATGTCACAACCCATTTAAATTGATTTGGTAATAGACCACTTAATATGACAACAATAATGTGTTAAAATACATACATACATGCAAGATAAATGCATATAGAAATAAATACATACAAGAAAAAGTAAAGCCCCCATGATGCCCCAGCACCCCAGATATTGGGGGTGACCCCTTGATAAAGGCCCCGGAGCCCCTCCTGGTGATAGACACTTCTCATGCAGTGCAGAATGCCAGTGTACTTCGGTCTCACGTCCAGCCCATCACTCACTGCAATATGGAACAAATCAAATCTTAATGTAAAAGAGTTAGCTTTAAAGGGATAGTTCACCCAAAAATGAAAATTAGCCCATGATTTACTCACCCTGAAGTCATCATAGGTGTATGACATTCTTCTTTCAGACGAATACAATCTGAGTTATATTAAAAAATGTCCTGGCTCTTCCAAGCTTTATAATGGCAGTGAATGGCTGATTCTGTTTTGAAGTCCATAAAAGTGCCTCTATCCATCATAAAAGTGCATCTGTCCATCATAAAAGTGCATCTATCCATCATTAAAGTGCATCTATCTATGATAAAAGTGCATCTATCCATCATAAAAGTGCATCTATCCATGATAAAAGTGCATCTATCCATGATAAAAGTGCATCTGTCCATGATAAAAGTGCATCCGTCCATCATAAAAGTGCATCTATCCATCATAAAAGTGCATCTATCCATCATTAAAGTGCATCTATCTATGATAAAAGTGCATCTATCCATCATAAAAGTGCATCTATCCATCATAAAAGTGCATCTATCCATGATAAAAGTGCATCTATCCATGATAAAAGTGCATCTATCCATGATAAAAGTGCATCTATCCATGATAAAAGTGCATCTGTCCATGATAAAAGTGCATCTGTCCATGATAAAAGTGCATCCGTCCATCATAAAAGTGCATCTATCCATCATAAAAGTGCATCTATCCATCATTAAAGTGCATCTATCTATGATAAAAGTGCATCTGTCCATCATAAAAGTGCATCTATCCATCATAAAAGTGCATCTATCCATGATAAAAGTGCATCTATCCATGATAAAAGTGCATCTGTCCATGATAAAAGTGCATCCGTCCATCATAAAAGTGCATCTATCCATCATAAAAGTGCATCTATCCATCATTAAAGTGCATCTATCTATGATAAAAGTGCATCTATCCATGATAAAAGTGCATCTATCCATGATAAAAGTGCATCTATCCATGATAAAAGTGCATCCGTCCATCATAAAAGTGCATCTATCCATGATAAAAGTGCATCCGTCCATCATAAAAGTGCATCTGTCCATCATAAAAGTCCATCCGTCCATCATAAAAGTGCATCTGTCCATCATAAAAGTGCATCTGTCCATCATAAAAGTGCATCTGTCCATCATAAAAGTGCATCTGTCCATCATAAAAGTGCATCTATCCATGATAAAAGTGCATCTATCCATCATAAAAGTGCATCTATATGGATAGATGCGCTTTGATGGACTTAAAAAACACAGCCATTCACTGCCATTATAAAGCTTGGAAGAGCCAGGACATTTTCTAATCTAACTCCGATAGTATTCGTCTGAAAGAAGAATGTCATACACCTAGGATGACTAAATCATGGGCTAATTTTCATTTATGGGTGAACTATCCCTTTAAAACAGATCTACATGTCATTAACTGTCGGTTTTGGGGTTTTGAAATCATACCTGCAAACCTGATCTTGACCAGATCCAGGGGGTGAAGCACGAGTGTGGACGCCACGCCTCCGCCCAGACCCGCGAGGAGGTTCTCGAGCTTCCCGTGACTGAAGAGACTCCTCGGGCCCGGAGAACCCGAACCGGGACTGGAGCTCATGACCCTCCGGTGCTGCGGTTCAACACACTTAATCACACACTGTACATTCAATACATTCCTCGATCATTTCAAACCGGCTCTACTAGTAAAGATGTTTATGGGATCTGCTATCACAGCTGCTTTCAGTAAAAAAATCAATGGTGTCCGTGACCTTACCGGTTAATGTCAGATCATGTACAGTGACAGCAGCGATGATTCGGAAACATGCTGAAACTGGAACATGGAGCTGTACACAACACGAACTGCGCATGCGCATCATTGGAATTTCAAAATAAGAGTCTTTGCAGAAATAATATTAAAATATTCAACTAAAATATTTTTTTTGTGGTACTAAATACTAATCACATGTATAATGGCAGTGACAGAATATTAATAATTTATGTACTACATTTTGTGTGTTATTTTTCTTTCATTACTTTTTTGTCTCTTTTATTATCTATATGTTGTTGTTCTCTGAGTTAAAAAAAAATAGTGTCGGGATGAAAACTATAACATTGGAAGCCATTGATTTTAAAATATATTGTGAATAGAAGATTTGTTATTTTATAGGCGATTTTATATGGTATTTTATTGTATTTATTTTATAGGCTCATAATTTCTAACCAATTAGATCAGTAATCTCTCCATTACAATTACACAAAGCATCTAATTTGCACATCTTGACAAATAATTATAATAGATAATTGATGTATAATTACTTTATTCTATCAATAAAACAACCACATAATTGTATTGATAGTCATTTATTTATTTATTTGTACTTTTGTGAAACTTCGCTATTAAGATTGCTACTGAGATAAAACTGCAATTTTACTAGTAACATTGTTTTGGTGACGTTTAAAAGACATTTAGTTAAGTTTATTCTATTTTTATTTTATTTATTTTTTACATATGATGTCATACAAAAATAAATTAAAAGTACGATTAATTTTAAAATACCAAATAGGAAAATAACTTTCTATTATACAAAAAAAACCACATTTAATAAATTATAATAAATCTTTAATAATTGTATGCTTGTACTCCTTGTAAACCGTATTTATATTCATAAGAATACAATGATTAAATATGAATTAATATTCATAGCCTACCATCACGTTAGAAATTATATATTTGAGTAATAAGGAGAAAAAATATTTTACAATTTTTTTTTTATCTTTTTTTTTTCTGGTCGGCCCATATGGATGGATCTGCCTCAGGGAGGTGTGCGTGCGCACTTAATATCGCGAGATTTATTGATTTTCCTGGCTATTCACCAAAGTCGAGTCACGTATTTTGCGTAATCAAACTCCACTCATGTGACCGGTTTCTACGCCAATGGCGTAGCAGAGTTTCGCGGAAGTGGTAACAAGGGGAATGTAGGGTTGCCAAAGAACGATCGGTTTCTAAAGCGGTATTTGAACATCAACATCATGGGTAAGTTCTGATCACTTTTACGATATACCATCTACCAAAACATCACCGTTTGAGGATCGGTAGTGTTTACCCGGAGCGTTTCGGTAGTTTAAATCGACGCTCGCGACTGGCGCGTTTGCTTCTTTTAGTGTAATTTAACGTTAGGTTAGTGAGAGCGCGCGAGGCATTTCCTGTCAGGTTTTTTCCTCTCGCGAGTCATTCAAGAACGATAAACGGCGTACATTCGTTAGAATTAAATCAAAATTAATCAAACACACCCAAGTTTTCATAATTCTTAAACATCACACGCACATACTTTGCAGAAATACTTTTTTTAAATTAGAACATAAGCAAGCTAATGTTGGTTAACGTTAGCAGCTAACTTAATCACACAACTGCTGAATTAACGCAGCTGTTCAATTTCTGCGTTATTTTTAACTTACTTGTTAAATAGATGTTTTTTAGTTATAAAGAATGTCGTCCAGAGATTATGTTTAGGGTGGATAGATAAGTTACTAGACAGAGAAAAGACATGCGAACCGGTTTGAAAACTGAACATTCAATGTTGTTTTGGGGTTTGTTTGTTTTTATAATCGCCATAATAATCTAATTTAAAAGCTGTTTACATTAAATTAGTCATTTGTATCACTCCTAATGCCACTCATGCCTGCTGATGTTAGAATTTAAAGATAGATAAAGCTCAAATAATGTTTTTTTCTTTCATCTATTTGTTGAATAACATATATTTGGTAGATATAATCTGCTATTAAATGTTATTTTCCTCAGTTAATTCCTTCAGATGAAAGCAGATTCTGTATGTCGTTCAGATTGTGGTCAGGCTCTCACATCCTGTACTCAGTCAGATCTGTTTTAAATAACTGCACACTTCACACAGTCTGACACCAGGTTTGTGTAGTTTAGTTAATGTGTGGCTTTACTTTAGTCTCGGCTTCTCATTGCATGTTTTGAGTGCCTCAGAGACTAATTAAAGCAATACTGTAAAGGCCGATCGTGAGATTTATTACTAAAACAATCCAAGTTATCATGCAGAATAAATGATGCTGTGACATTAAGGCGTCTGTGATTGTGCTGCCAACACCATCACTTCTCATCTTGTGCACAATAATCACAAACACAGTTCGCTCGCACGTTTTAGAGCCGTCTCGACTGCTTTTATTTGACTTTCCAGTAATTGTCACAAAATGAGAGAGAATTTAGCTGAATCGTTTCACACTTAGCTCTCAAAGCAAAGCTTTTTTGATGTATTAGCCATGTCTAGATTTCATAACATAATTCGATATGTTGGCACAAACTCATTTCAAGCGTGAGTCTTTAGATGGAAAGGTTCCTCGGATCATGAGAAATGTAAATGCGATTG
Organism: Rhinichthys osculus; assembly: GCA_029959095.1. NCBI lineage: Eukaryota > Metazoa > Chordata > Actinopteri > Cypriniformes > Leuciscidae > Rhinichthys > Rhinichthys osculus. The sequence goes on along the minus strand of JARWKJ010000016.1, from coordinate 813,593 downwards.
ATTCTTGATTTGATTTCAGTCTCTAACTGTTTCCATCCACCTATTTTTAAGTGCATTTTGGGATATCGCATTAAAAAATGCTGGATTGCAGCACCAAGACGCATGTAAATGAACAGAAAGAACCATATGCGCTTAATTGAGGTGGATACATGTTTAATCTGATAAGAACACATACACAAAACACATTTAACACAACACATCCCTCAAACCTCATGTGACTTTGCCTCAGCGGAGGCTGTGATTGGATGACTGGAGTAACCAGTGGACCAATGGCATCGCAGCGTCTCTAATGTTGGTTTGGTGTTTCTCAAAGTCGAAGTGTGTGTTCAGAATGATTGGGTGTATTTCCTCCAGAAGCGTCTCACACACACGAGTGTGTTCCCGAACACCAGCATCCGAACGCCAGAGAACACGACAGCGTTAACTGTGTTTCGTCTGACGCTCGACACACACTCGTTTATGATGACGCTCGACACACACTCGTTTATGATGACGCTCGACACACACTCGTTCATGATGACGCTCGACACACACTCGTTTATGGTGACGCTCGACACACACTCGTTTATGGTGACGCTCGACACACACTCGTTTATGGTGACGCTCGACACACACTCGTTCATGATGACGCTCGACACACACTCGTTTATGATGACGCTCGACACACACTCGTTCATGATGACGCTCGACACACACTCGTTTATGGTGACGCTCGACACACACTCGTTTATGGTGACGCTCGACACACACTCGTTTATGGTGACGCTCGACACACACTCGTTCATGGTGACGCTCGACACACACTCGTTTATGGTGACGCTCGACACACACTCGTTTATGGTGACGCTCGACACACACTCGTTCATGATGACGCTCGACACACACTCGTTTATGATGACGCTCGACACACACTCGTTTATGATGACGCTCGACACACACTCGTTCATGATGACGCTCGACACACACTCGTTTATGATGACGCTCGACACATACTCGTTTATGGTGACGCTCGACACACACTCGTTTATGATGACGCTCGACACACACTCGTTTATGATGACGCTCGACACACACTCGTTTATGGTGACGCTCGACACACACTCGTTTATGATGACGCTCGACACACACTCGTTTATGGTGACGCTCGACACACACTCGTTTATGATGACGCTCGACACACACTCGTTTATGGTGACGCTCGACACACACTCGTTTATGGTGACGCTCGACACACACTCGTTTATGATGACGCTCGACACACACTCGTTTATGGTGACGCTCGACACACACTCGTTTATGGTGACGCTCGACACACACTCGTTTATGGTGACGCTCGACACACACTCGTTTATGATGACGCTCGACACACACTCGTTTATGGTGACGCTCGACACACTCGTTTATGGTGACGCTCGACACACACTCGTTTATGATGACGCTCGACACACACTCGTTTATGGTGACGCTCGACACACACTCGTTTATGGTGACGCTCGACACACACTCGTTTATGGTGACGCTCGACACACACTCGTTTATGGTGACGCTCGACACACACTCGTTTATGGTGACGCTCGACACACACTCGTTTATGGTGACGCTCGACACACTCGTTTATGGTGACGCTCGACACACACTCGTTTATGGTGACGCTCGACACACACTCGTTTATGGTGACGACACACACTCGTTTATGGTGACGACACACACTCGTTTATGGTGACGCTCGACACACACTCGTTTATGGTGACGCTCGACACACACTCGTTTATGGTGACGCTCGACACACACTCGTTTATGGTGACGCTCGACACACATTTGTTTATGATGACGCTCGACACACACTCGTTTATGGTGACGCTCGACACACACACGTTTATGGTGACGCTCGACACACACTCGTTTATGGTGACGCTGGACACACACACGTTTATGGTGACGCTCGACACACACTCGTTTATGGTGACGCTCGACACACACTCGTTTATGGTGACGCTCGACACACACTCGTTTATGGTGACGCTCGACACACACTCGTTTATGGTGACGCTCGACACACACTCACGCTCGACACACACTCATTTATGGTGACGCTCGACACACACTCGTTTATGGTGACGCTCGACACACACTCGTTTATGATTGAGGGAAACTCAGTTTATTACTGATATTCTGCAGTTTGACTCTTGAAGACAGGAAGGAAACGCTGCTTTATTCACTAATGTTTAATGCAATATTAAAATTTTGCACATAAGTTGAATTCGCAACTTTGTATGGAATAATACTGAGTCTTTCATGAAAATGCTGTGATTTATATTTTTGTTTTGGTCACTTATTGTGAGGAATATTCCATGGAGTTTTAAAGGCGGGAAAGACTTCAAACATCCGGGATATTTTTTTACATGCCAAATATGATCATTTTAAAATTTAAAGGCAGCTAAATATTTCAATGTACAAACTAAGACCCAATTTATATTGCGAAATGTAATATTATATGCATTTTTTCTACTCTTTTTAGTACGGTAATATTAAATGTATTTCTAAATATCTTAATAAAAAAGAAAATATATTTATTTTATTATATACTTTATTTTTATTAAAATAAGATGTGTATTTAAATACATTTAACATTACCATAAAAAAAGTACTAATAAAATAATAAGAATATATATATAAAAAATATTATATATATATTATTTTTTTCCACTAAACTCCTAGATAAACTTTAGTCTATTGTAGTTATTTGTGCATTGTTTGATTTGACTTACAAATTTGGTTTAAACCTTGTTTCTGTTCCCATTAAATTTACCATCTAATCTCGGTTTCAATCTTAAGCATTTGGCATGAATTTTGGGCTGCGTATAAATAGTTATGACTCTGTTTGGTCATAAATTTCTGTTTTCTCTCTCCCTTCTCGTCCCGAAATGCTGTTCGATGCTGAACTTCTGTTACTCATCTCATAACATGCACTTCTGGAATCCAAACACACAGCAGTAAGTATGACCAGCACAGATATTTTATTTTCAACACCTTTTATTGGCTTATTCAAGAGTACAGATTGCATTATTTACAGTGCAAGACTCCCTGATCAAACGTGCACTGTAAAAATGAATACGCTATATCTAATCAATAAAATTGTGGCAACAGATTACAAGCAATATTATTAATTAAATTTAACAAATTAGAATTGAGTAATAATTAATCAAATTAATTCCTTAAAAGTTAACCATTTAAAATTTACACAAAAAAAAATGTAAACAAAAATATCTGAATAACAGACAGACGTCAAAGATGAATTAAGAAGTCTTTATTTTATATTGCCAACATTGAAGACACCTGATGTTAACAAGCAGAATCACTGAAGGAGGAAAAAAACGTAATTTTAAGTCACCATTATGATGATCAGTGTTTGTTTTAGTTGTGCTCTTGACCCTTAAGTCATTAACTTTTGATTTTTTTGGTTGCTGTACCTGAGTTATAACAGCCAGATGAACAAATAGAAAAGGTGATCTGATGGTGTTGGTTATGTTTAAACATAATCATCATTTGCTCTGAATCACTGAACTCCATTTAGAGCCCAATTTCTGAGTTAGGTTTACTTTATTAATTATAGCAGCAGCACTGTCCTTATACAGCATAATATTTGCAACTTTTACAACGTGTGTGTGTGTGTGTGTGTGTGTGTGTGTGTGTGTGTGTGTGTGTGTGTGTGTGTGTGTGTGTGTGTGTTTTCAGCAGCAGAAGAATCTGGAGGGATACGTGGGCTTCGCGAGCCTCCCGAACCAAGTGTACCGGAAGTCTGTGAAACGGGGCTTTGAGTTCACTCTCATGGTTGTGGGTAAGAAAACACATTCATTGATGTATCAACTAATAAACCACACTAGAAGCCTACGTGTAATGGAGTTAGCTACTCTCTGTGATGGCTTCGTTGTGCGCTTCGTTCGTAATGAGCACTTGAGGAGCTTCCGGTCTAGTTTTGAACACTTGCCAGGTTGAGGCTACATTCTTGACGTTTGGTCTAAATGCTGTTTGGAAAACCACACAGGAAACTAGGGTTGAATGGCAGTGATTTCACATCCTGTTCATCTTGAAAAATGCAAGGGCTTTGCAGTGAAGAGCACTGAAAAGCGAGAGTAGGTTTGAAGTTAATTCTTTTACAAGTGATACAGGATCTGTCCTGTTTTTTCTCCCATGTTTTCTTTGGCTTTGCGTGCGAGCTGCGGTTTCTGTGGACGACATCCCCTGCATTTATGAATCTGACCCGAGGACTCGTGGTTGAGTTATTCCCACAAGTGAAAGGCATTATTTCTGGTCTTTTTATCTGCGAAATATTTATATAAGTGTCTATGAGCAGAGCTGCTAGACGTGTTCATCACATGATATCCCAACACAGGGCTCGACATTAACTATTAAAGTAAAATTAATTTTACTTTAGCCTGATTAAAACATCAATAACGAGGGATTCACTAAAACACCTACTGGCGGTTTAATCCCGTGTTTAAAAGTATTAGTCCAACATTTCTTATTTGTATATTATCTCATAACATTATTTAATGCAGTTGTAATTTTTCTGTGTAAATAATTTGATTGGTAACAGCCCTATAGTGTTGAATAACATATATTATTCCGATTTAATTGATCAAATTTAAGAATTTAAAATGAACCTTATATTTTAAAACGGTTAGGGGGAAAAATGTCCTTAATAAAGGTTAAAATATCATAAATATGCAGATTTAAATGTCAACGCTGACTGAACACTGATGAGAATATTGCTTCAGAATAAATTATATTTACACCTTTTTTTTCCCTAAAAAAGCTAATTTTTTACTCTGACAAGTGAACGGCTGATTTGCTTGAAAGCACATGTTAAGGGTTCACGTCGAGCCCTGTGATTTTAACTGATTGTCTGTCATTAGTGACGTCTCTTGCTGGTCTGTAATACACATTGGCCGTGCAGTGGACTTTACCCAGTTGTTCTTGCATTAGTGTTTGGGTTTGGGAAGCGGCCAGGCCTGTAACGAGGCCAGCACTCGCCCTGCCAGAGGCTCGTTACTGCAGTTAATGTGCTGAAGTCTCTGCGTGATGAATGCCACGCTCCATTAGTGTTAGCCTTCCTCCAGTGCTCATCCGCTCTCTCCGGCTCGTGGTGCGCTCAAGGCCTCCGGGGGAGTTCGTTCGTACGAGGTGGGAAGTCGTGTTTATGACGGCAAAGAAAAAAAATTCTTTATTTTATACTGGTATCATGTAGGGCTGTCAAAATCCTGTTCGATTTGAGACATAAGTGTTCATTGAATCGATTTTCCATGTGTAAAGACGTTTCTATTTTCATCCACAAATACAGGCAAATCCACGGACACCTAACAGGCGTTAGGACGAGCGTAAAGAGGCGCTTGAGACGCACAAGTCAGCAATATTCCTGATGATTTATTGCCGTGAAGTTTCAGCACAATGACAAACAGGAGCGCAACATTCAGGGATTGGGATTAACTCCCTCGACCCGCCAGATGCGGGTACAAATGAACTTTGGCGGGAAACGCTGTCAAATCACGAGCCAATCCGGCGTGTTTCTGTGTTTACTCACTTTGCTGGGGAAGTTCGTGTTAGACAAATCTGCGCGAATTTAGCGCAAATACGCAACTCGTGATCCTCATGGTATATTAAATACAGCGTATTGCAGAATCTGTGCATTTCTGGCTTACTTCAACACACACGTCACACACACACACACACGTCACTACGCAACAAATAACGGCGCGCTTGTTCACTTGCATTGAAGTAATAGCGAATATTAAATATAGGGCTGGGACTCGATTAAAAAAATTAATCTAATAAATTAGAGGCTTTGTGATTAATTAATCGCATAAATGTTTGACCTGAGAACAGTGAGAAGTAATTTTTTTCACATGGATTTTTAGTATACTATTGAATAATGACTGAATACATAAGCTTAAGCAACAAAATATTGTTTATTTTTGTTCAACCAAGTCCAGCAGACCAGTGCAATTTTTGCCATTAAGTGTAGCAATAGCATATTGCTACACTACACTAATAGCAATAGCGAATTCCTTGTTGCATAGCTTGCACACAACCATGAAATTATCGACGCAACCAATCGTTCGGTTTGTACTATATACCAAACCGAAAGCCTCGTACCGAACGGTTCAATACGTTACACCCCTAATATTACGATGTTATGATGAACTTTACGCCTTTCTCCGCTGACGTTCACAGCGTTTCTGATGATTGTTAGAACGCAGCTGCGTTGCTCTGAGCGGACGGAAACATGGCTTGTATAACATTAGCAACACATTGAGTCTAGCAAAAGGCTAATCGTATTAATAACCGTTATGTGTCCGGCGTTGTAAAGAGCAATACTATTGTGCAGTGTTAACCTCAGTAAGGTGATTGATTAGATCTCTGAGCTGAGTGAGTGGAGGCGGGGCTCATTTGCATATACATAGAACCACGTACACTAAATGGTGATCAATAAGGGATCAAATGATTGACTACAGGGGGGCTTTAAATAGAGGTCACAATTCTCTCACGATTCTGAAGAAAAATATTAGATAAGTAAACAAAATATACTAGAGGTTCTGACAAAAGGTTCATTGCTTCAGTCTATTTAAATATTAATAGTTCAATGACTCACTCATAAAGACTTCACTTGTTTTGTTATTGGATGAATCCGCATTCTCACAAAAACTCCCAATTGACAAAAACATCCGACATTGGATGAATCTGCGTTCTTGAACGAATCTCTTAACTCATAAATACTTCACTTGTTTCACTAACCCCAAACTTTTGTATGGTAGAGTATATAAAACCTAAGCTCATCTAATTTGGGATTGGGATTTGGGATTTCTCACAGTAAATCTAGTTTTTATAGGATGTTGTACAATATATTCAGGTCTCATTTTAACCTCACATTTCTCTATTTTCTGTCGGTCCTCCAGGAGAGTCCGGGTTGGGAAAGTCCACGCTGATAAACTCCCTGTTCCTGACGGACCTGTACTCCGGAGAATACCCCGGGCCTTCGCACAGAATCAAGAAAACTGTTCAGGTATGAAGCCCAGTTCTGTCTGCTACATGCCAGTAGATGCTGCTGGTTTCTTATCAGCTGAGCACTGGGAACTATCTTCATGAAGGCCTTGATAAGATCATAACTCCTCCAGCAATACTCCAGTTAGAGCTCTGCTATGTGTCCTGCATGTCTGTGCTTGTAGATCTGAGCGGGACTGAGAGTCCAAAGCTTCACAGCATTCAGCTTTAGGAGGGTTTCCTTTACATCACACGCCACTGATACCCAGATACCTGTCTCTCTCTCTACCTGTCTCACACCCTACCTGTCTCACACACTATCTGTCTACCTGTCTCTCTCTCTACCTGTCTCACACCCTATCTGTCTCTCTCTCTACCTGTCTCACACCCTACCTGTCTCTCTCTCTCTCTCTCTCTCTACCTGTCTCACACCCTATCTGTCTCTCTCTCTACCTGTCTCACACCCTACCTGTCTCACACACTATCTGTCTACTAGAGCCCGACCGATATATCCGCGGGCCGATATTATCGGCCGATTTTAGGCATTTTCCTAACTATCGCTATCGGCATTTATAATGGCCGATAAATGAATATTTTAAAAAATGCGGGTGCGGTGATTCATGTAAGGGTGGCGCTGCCAATAAAGCACCTAAAAGCTGTCACAAGAACTGGCAAAAGTAATGATTATGAATACAACAAATAGCAAGGAGACATTTTAATTGTTTATTAATAAATAAGTGTTTTCAGTCAGTGTCAGCCAAAGATGAAGTTGACGATGCTGACTCGCGATCTTCAGTGAATGCGTGCCAGAGAGAAATGCACATTTCATACGATTACATGAGTCTGTCTGTCTTTCGTTTTGAATTGTTCTGTTTAAAGGGTCATGAAACCCCCCTCTATCAGCTCAAGTCTAGCTCATAATCTTTTTGAAAAATGCAACTTAAGTGGGCGTGGATGGCTGTGAGAAGAAGGGAGGGAGTGGGTGTGGCACGGCAGGGGAGAGGGGGAACTGTCATCAGCCAGCAGTGTTGCCAGATGTACGATAATTATCGTATTTGTACAATAATTTTGACCTCTGTACAATGTACGATCAATAATGAACAATAATCTCAGAGTTTTCAGTCGTTCGTCCAAACACACATCCTACCGCTTCTCTCTCTAAACCCCGAATCATTTCGCAGGCTCGCCTGCCTGCACGTACACACACACACAACACGGTGTCGCCCGGCCCGCACGTCAACACTACACATTCACAAGTCTCCCGCATTAAGCATACAATTGATATATTATCGAAATATCTAAAATGTTCATAACGACCGCTTATTTACCAAAAGGCAAGTAAAATGACCAGGGTTACATTTTAGACACACTCTGAAGGGATAGAAAAGTCCTCAGGACTTGGTACCGCATTACTCACAAGACGTAACTTGCATTGGTCATCGACAAGGCCGAAGTCCACCATTCTCCAATTCTCGAAGCTCTCTCGGGTAAAATGTTTGCGGCACTTGCGTCCCATGATGGTCTCTCTCCTTTACTACGCGATATCACAGTTTGACATGTCTGTGGAAAGATCCACGTGGTGTCATGAATAATTAAGAGACCGTGTCTTCTCATAGGATATAAAAACTCAGTCTCATTAATAATTATGAGAGACCGATGAGTCATCAACGCACTACACTGTGCACTGCCACGTCACAGCCTGCGATGAAGATTTTAAACCCGGAAGACGAAAATAGCTGGAAAAAACTAAAATTTAACCATTTTCGCCCTACTATTAAATCTAACAGATGCTAACATTGTCTTCAATGTTGTTCAACACACATACCTCTGTTAAAATCTCAGAAAATTTGGTTTAGGGTTTCATGACCCTTTAAAAGTAGACATTTCAATATAGATATATTTCAATTCTCAGGTCTATACGCTGAGTTTCGGTTCATGAGACGAGCTCTAGTTCACCCGCAGGCGCCTCCGTGTCGAGATTATCTATCGTCTGCTAAATTTACTTCTTATAAATTAAATCCAGGCAAATGGCTGATGAAAAATTGATTAAAATTAAGATACAATTAATACAAAACGAAATTCACTTTGAAACGAAAGGTTTTGTGCTTTCTGTTTGATGTCAATGTGAAAGTTTCAAAGCATATTTTAGTGCCGCTTTCAGAGCGCTCACGTCCGTAGTGCTGAACTGTCGCGTCTGTAACATTGTTTTTTCCTCATAAATGCGAACACGAAAAATAAAATAAAACGAATATTTTATGTAGCCTGTGGAGACTGAGAGCCAACCCTTCTTCATCCGGTGGGTAGTAGCCTACTTGTGATTTGCGCAGTGTAATTCACAGAATTGATTTCTCTGCTACAACCCTCTGTCACGTATTGTGTGAGCTTGTGAGTTGTGACTATTGCAAGCGCGCAGCTGAGAAGTCCTGATTATATTGTCTGCTATATTTAGGCCTACTTCTTATTTATTAAGGCAATTGGTTGATGAAACATTGATTAAAATGCGTGGCGCGAGCGATCTCCGACAGTAAACTGATTCTGCTTTGTCTCGGGTAAACAGCTGTTGCGACGCGAGCAGTAACGGCCGTGTAGACACCGTGTTAAAGCTCATTCTGCCTGATAACGCTACGTTACAACATCAAGCAATATTCCAAAAATGTATATAATTATAACACTTTATATAGGGCCATTTTGCATTAAGAGTAGCCTAGTTTCACGTTTAGTACATTTTGCTTACTAATTATTTAAAATAGTATAAAAGTACTGTACATATGTAATTAAAAACGTTTTCATTAGGATATTATTAATTTTACTTGAGTAAAAAGATCTGAGTTCTTCCTCCACTGGTAGAGATTAGAGGAATTAAGAGTAAAAATAGGAGATAATAAGATTTTGTCAGTGACACTTTTTATATATTTATTGATACAAGTTATGACTAAATTAAAAGACAAAGTCGTTAGTGAAGATTATGCAACAGTATTTAGAATATAATATAATATAATATAACATGCAATGCTAACTAGTTTGGTTACAGCTCAGCTGTATAATTCTCATTCTATCATTCCCCCTGCCTCCATTACATATCTGTGTCACACAAGTGTTTGATCACCACATTTGAGTGATCATTGCAAAACGTGTTTATAAAATATATTTATTCTGTTCATAGCTACTGTGTAAAGTACCCATCAAAAGTTTGTACACACCAATAGGAAAGTGTCCAAACTTTTGACTGGAATACTGTACTATAATACACATAAATAATATTGCTACTGTATTATAATATATACATAAATAATATCGGCCGATATATCGGTATCGGGCTTTTTTTACTCCCTAATATCGGCATCGGCCCCCAAAAATCCATATCGGTCGGGCTCTACTGTCTACCTGTCTCTCTCTCTACCTGTCTCACACCCTATCTGTCTCTCTCTCTACCTGTCTCACACCCTATCTGTCTCTCTCTCTACCTGTCTCACACCCTTTCTGTCTCTCTCTCTCTCTCTCTCTCTCTCTCTCTCTCTCTCTCTCTCTCTCTCTCTCTACCTGTCTCACACCCTATCTGTCTCTCTCTCTCTCTCTACCTGTCTCACACCCTTTCTGTCTCTCTCTCTCTCTCTCTCTCTCTCTCTCTCTCTCTCTCTCTCTCTCTCTCTCTCTCTCTACCTGTCTCACACCCTATCTGTCTCTCTCTCTACCTGTCTCACACCCTACCTGTCTCACACCCTACCTGTCTCTCTCTCTACCTGTCTCACACCCTATCTGTCTCTCTCTCTACCTGTCTCACACCCTATCTGTCTCGCACACTATCTGTCTACCTGTCTCTCTCTCTACCTGTCTCACACACTATCTGTCTCACACACTATCTGTCTACCTGTCTCTCTCTACCGGTCTCTCTCTCTACCTGTCTCACTCCTTATCTGTCTACCTGTCTCTCTCTCTACCTGTCTCTCTCTCTACCTGTCTCACTCCCTATCTGTCTACCTCCCTATCTGTCTACCTGTGTCTCTCTCTACTGGTCTCTCTCTCTACCTGTCTCACTCCTTATCTGTCTACCTGTGTCTCTCTCTACCTGTCTCTCTCTCTACCTGTCTCACTCCCTATCTGTCTACCTGTCTCATATCTGTCTGTCTACCTCTCTCATCTGTCTGTCTATCTGTCTCTCTCTACCGGTCTCACTCTTTCTACCTGTCTCTCTCTACCTGTCTCACACCCTGTCTCACTCCCTCTCTCTCTCAGTTGAGCACATGGCTGGTTTCATCGTGTGTGTTCTTTGCATCACACGTAGGGTCGGGTATCGTTTGAATTTTAACGATTCCGATTCGTATTTGGATTTTGCTTATCGATTCCGATTCTTATCGATTCCTCATTTCGATTCCAATAAAGAAAAAAAAACGTATATATCATTCACATTTAGTCTCATTGCAAAACATTGTAGCTGAATATCAAAAATAACAGGCTAGAGAACACTAACGCAAGGAACGTTTGCCTGTGGTTTAAAAATAACTTTTTTAACCTGTTTCCATCATTCCCGCTCCGCTCTCTCCAGCGCTGGAAAGCGTTTCTAATATTGACGTGGGTCCTAAAGCTCTCACCCACACACAACCCTTTATCTAGCAGTGATTTCTTCTCAGCTTTTCTCTTTTATTGACTCTATTTCTGCAGTCTTTCTCCAGTTCAGATCTCCCTCTTGCTCGTTCTCTCTCCTCCACCGCCATACTCTAATGCTGATTGGCTACACGTTTGTTGTTGTGTCGGCCCGACTAACTTCCAAACAGCATATTTCAAAAAACGACTGATCCCACCTTTAAGAGCGGCACGGATCAAATATACTATTACACATGCGTGCAGCACATAAAGCAGTGAGCGAGTCGTCTCACGCTTGAAAGTCATATTGAAATGCTCACAAAGGAATCAATAAGAGGAATCGAACTTTACATTTTATAACAAGTGTCCGATCACACGCCACTGTGTATCAGACACCAGAAGTGAGCAAGCGGACTAGCGTCTGCATCAGCCGCTGCTGAGGTCATCAGGTGTGTGTACCCGCAGGTGGAGCACTCGAAGGTGCTGATGAAGGAGGGCGGCGTCCAGCTGCTCTTCACGATAGTGGACACTCCCGGGTTTGGAGACGCCGTGGACAACAGCAACTGGTGAGGACGACTTCGCTCGAGTGCCAGATATAATTACCACAGCATGGTTTAATGTAGGGCTGCACAATATTGAAGAAAAAATCGATATGCGATACGATAATGCTCCAAGTGTGTAAAATAAACTTAAATGATCTGTAAAATATATTTAAAATTATTAGGGCTGTCAGTTAAACGCGTTATTAACGGCGTCAATTTTTTTATCGCGCGCTTAGCAATCTTTTTGGCCTAGCGAACTTTGTAGTTTTTTTTCACATGCTTTTGCAACAGGGTGCTGCGCTATGAAACCCATTCATTTCAATGGCTTGCGCCGCGCGAGGACGTTTTGTTGCTTCGTCGACCAAAGCGCAAGCGGATCTAGCTAGACCGGAAACAAAACAACAGGCACGCCGCCGCACACACTCGTTTGGGCTTACGAGCCGGCCAAATAGTAGGTTAACGTTACGTTTTGAGTGGATGACGAGCGCGAGACGCCGAAATGGATGCCAATAAGATTCTGAATGGAAAGTTTACTTTTAAAAAGTTGCCAAATGGTTCCATTGACGAGACCAAAGCGATCTGTGTGTGTTTAGTCATTGTGAACTGAGCTATCATCATCGCAGCACGTCTAGTCTGAAACACCACTTGATGATGGCCAAGCGCACACACACACACACACACACACACACACACACACACAGCTGATGCGAATTCTCCGCCCCCTCGTCAATATCAGGACCTCGTCAATATTTCTTTCACCCTTTTATTGATGGACAGTGTTACATTGTGTGAGAGATTATTTGCTCCAAGTGAGAATGTTAGTGTGAAAGTGAACAGTATACACTCACCTAAAGGATTATTAGGAACACCTGTTCAATTTCTCATTAATGCAATTATCTAATCAACCAATCACATGGCAGTTGCCTCAATGCATTTAGGGGTGTGGTCCTGGTCAAGACAATCTCCTGAACTCCAAACTGAATGTCAGAATGGGAAAGAAACGAGATTTAAGCAATTTTGAGCGTGGCATAGTTGTTGGTGCCAGACGGGCCGGTCTGAGTATTTCACAATCTGCTCAGTTACTGGGATTTTCACGCACAACCATTTCTAGGGTTTACAAAGAATGGTGTGAAAAGGGAAAAACATCCAGTATGCGGCAGTCCTGTGGGCGAAAATGCCTTGTTGATGCTAGAGGTCAGAGGAGAATGGGCCGACTGATTCAAGCTGATAGAAGAGCAACTTTGACTGAAATAACCACTCGTTACAGCCGAGGTATGCAGCAAAGCATTTGTGAAGCCACAACACGCACAACCTTGAGGCGGATGGGCTACAACACCAGAAGACCCCACCGGATACCACTCATCTCCACTACAAATAGGCAAAATAGGCTACAATTTGCAAGAGCTCACCAAAATTGCACAGTTGAAGACTGGAAAAATGTTGCCTGGTCTGATGAGTCTCGATTTCTGTTGAGACATTCAGATGGTAGAGTCAGAATTTGGCGTAAACAGAATGAGAACATGGATCCATCATGCCTAGTTACCACTGTGCAGGCTGGTGGTGGTGGTGTAATGGTGTGGGGGATGTTTTCTTGGCACACTTTAGGCCCCTTAGTGCCAGTTGGGCATCGTTTAAATGCCACGGCCTACCTGAACATTGTTTCTGACCATGTCCATTCCTTTATGGCCACCATGTACCCATCCTCTGATGGCTACTTCCAGCAGGATAGTGCACCATGTCACAAAGCTCGAATCATTTCAAATTGGTCTCTTGAACATGACAATGAGTTCACTGTACTAAAATGGCCCCCACAGTCACCAGATCTCAACCCAATAGAGCATCTTTGGGATGTGGTGGAACGGGAGCTTCGTGCCCTGGATGTGCATCCCACAAATCTCCATCAACTGCAAGATGCTATCCTATCAATATGGGCCAACATTTCTAAAGAATGCTTTCAGCACCTTGTTGAATCAATGCCACGTAGAATTAAGGCAGTTCTGAAGGCGAAAGGGGGTCAAACACAGTATTAGTATGGTGTTCCTAATAATCCTTTAGGTGAGTGTATGCCAGTGTTGGTTTCAATAAAAAACATTTGCACAAAGCAAGCCGATCCACTTTTCCATGTTGATAAGAGCATTAAAATGAGAAAAATAATGGGACAAAAAGAAATCAAGAGATATTTAGAATAGATAACAATGTGCGATTAATCGCGAGTTAACTATGACATTAATGCGATTAATCGCGATTAGATATTTTAATCGTGTGACAGCACTAATATATATATATACTGATTCTTAGTAAAGCAACTCAGCCAAGAGCAGTGAGTGATTTTCTCTTTGTCTTTTGTTCAGTTATTGTAAGCCGTTGCGATACACATATCGCGATATATACTTTTGCGATATTTTTATAATTGCGATGTATTGTGCAGCCCTAATGTCAGTTTGCTTGATATAATTAGGTGGTGTTACTGTGAGCCTAAAGCGTGACCTGATCTGTGTGTTCTGCTCCAGCTGGCAGCCGGTCATTGATCACATCGACAGCAAGTTTGAGGATTATCTGAACGCAGAGTCCCGTGTGAACAGACGGCAGATGCCGGACAGCAGAGTTCACTGTTGCCTGTACTTCATCGCACCGTCAGGCCATGGGTGAGTGATCAGAGACCTGCTCTTATTACTCTTAAAGACGACCTGTTATGCCCTTTTACAAGGTTTTGATTTTCTTTTTAGTGGGTTTGAATCAAGCGGCAACCTTCCTGCCTCTCTCTCTTGAATCAACACTGAAGTGATTAAACTGCAGTTCCTCCACTGGCCACTAGAGGCCGGCTGCAGAAGAGACTCAATCCCATAGACCCGCATATTAAAATGCCCAACTTTACAGCAGAATTAAACATGTTTACAGTCTGGTGCAAAAAGTGGTTTTGGTCTATATCGCTAATGTTGCCCTTCATGACGACTGTGAGGGGGGTGAATATTTTTATAACTCATCCGTTTAATTTATATTAAGCCTTAAAGTTCTGCATAATTAAGGGCGTGGCCACTTGAGTGACAGGTGGATTGCTGCTGATGTCACTACTAGCCGTTTGTCTGCTAGCGTCACGTCACCTCAGCTAATCCGCCTTGCTGCAGATTTACGTTTATCCGGGAGTGACGCGCGGCCAAGATGGCGACGGCCGGCTCCGCCCACTTTGGGCTTCAAAAATGTTCTTCAGAAACACTACGGGTGACGTCACACACACTACGGTCATATTTATTTACAGTCTATGGTTTGAATACATTATTTTCCTCATATTCTCCATTGTTGCGGCTCCTCTATTCCCAGTCTGTCAGTAACGCTCTGTTTACTTCCTGTCTCTATGAAGCCCCTTCTTCTGAAAAGCACACTGTGCTCTGATTGGTCGGCTGGATCAGTGTGTTGTGATTGGTCGAGCGCTTCGAGTGTGTTTGGGAAATGTCCCGCCCCTTTCCATAACCGCCAGTTTAACACACTACTAACTAACTCAACCAGGCCCGCCCCTTTATTCTGCGCATTCATTATTATAATGAGGAATATTGTGACGTGTTCCCGGAAGAAACTCGAGACTACAATGGAGGCGTTTCAGGGACTTCAGAAACACTGATATAAAGAGACTTTGCAGAGATTTTTCATTCTCAAACAGCAACATTACACACTAAAGAAAGATGAACGTGGAAAAAAGCAGAATATGTCCTCTTTAATAATAGGACGAAAAACTATAGACTTCCAATTAAGCATCATTAATTAAGTGTAATACTGAGTTTATTCAGTTTTTGTATCATGTGTTGAATTGCACCCTACAACGTGACGTAGGAGAGGTACACAGTGCATTAAATTGATCAAAAGTGACGACATCTGAAGCAGCACAGCTGTTTTCAACACTGATAATAATCATAAATGTTTCTTGAGCATCAGATCCTCATATTAGAGTGATTTCTGAAGGATCATGTGACACTGAAGACTGGAGTAATGATGCTGAAAATACAGCTTTGATCACAGGAATAAATTACACTTTACTGTCTATTCACATAGAAAACTGCTGATTTACATTAGAATAATATTTCACTGTTTTACTGTATTTTTGATCAAGTAAAGGCAGCCTTGGTGAGCAGAAGAGATGCAGGCTTTTTGTGTGTAGTTTACTTGTTTATTTTTCCCCGTATGTTTGTTAGGTTTTGTTTCTGTTTAGAGGTTTTATAATAATTTGTGATTTTCCTCTTAGTCAGTGAAAGCATGAGAATGGCGGTCACTGTAAGCTGCTGTTCTCAGACAATAGTGGATCTGTGCGCAGTGAAGACGCAGGAACACAGAACTGAAGTGTGGCAGACCGTAAATAGCTTAAAGGATGTTGTTAACCACGATTCAAAACGGAAACCAGTTTAACTGTTAAAGCACTATAACACTCGTAACTTTCACTGCGTTAGAGCTGCTCGATTCTGGATAAATTGAGAATCACACATTTTTTTCGTTTAAATTAGAGATCACGATTCTCCCATGATTCTGAAAAAAAAACACTAAATAAAATAACATTTTGTAGGTTCTGACTAGGCCTGTCACTTTTCGTTCGAAAATCGATTGCACAATCGATCAGACCAATCAACACAAGTTTCGAGAACGAAAATAGGGAATCGATTTTAACGGCCTTTTTTTTTTTTTTTTTTTTACCAAAAATGTGTGTTAGGTGGACAGATCAATCCAGGACCCAGAACATGTCGGATGCTGGAAAATAACACTGTCTTTTCTGTTCACCAAATGTTTTTTAATATTCGCTATTACTTCAATGCAAGTGAACAAGCGCGCCGTTATTTGTTGCGTAGTGACGTGTGTGTGTGTGTGTGTGTGTGTGTGACGTGCGTGTTCAAGTGAGCCAGAAATCCACAGATTCTGCAATACGCTGTATTTAATATATCATGAGGATCACGAGTTGCGTATTTGCGCTAAATCCGCGCAGATTTGTCTTACGCGAACTTCCCCAGCAAAGTGAGTAAACACAGAAACACGCCGGATTGGCTCGTGATTCGACAGCGTTTCCCGCCAAAGTTCATTTGTACGCGCATCTGGCGGGTCGAGGGAGTTAATCTCAATCCCTGAATGTTGCGCTCCTGTTTGTCATTGTGCTGAAACTTCACGGCAATAAATCATCAGGAATATCGCTGACTTGTGCCTCTCAAGTGCCTCTTTACGCTCGTCCTAACGCCTGTTAGGTGTCCGTGGATTTGCCTGTATTTGGTGTTGAAAATAGAAACGTCTTTACACATGGAAAATCGATTCAATGAACACTTATGACTCAAATCGAACAGGATTTTTTCACAAAAGTGACAGCCCTAGTTCTGACAAAAACAGTACATAAAAAAAAAAAAAAAGGGCTTTTTGATTCATTTGAACTAATATTTTTTTGCGAATGATTCAATGACACCCTCATAAAGATTACACTCGTTTCATTACTGGATGAATCAGCGTTTTTTAACAAATCTCTTGAATGAATGATTCAATGACAAACACAAGTCACTGGTCGCCACCTACAGGTGTAACAATGTATTTGATACTATCTTTACCTGAAGCATCAGGTTGATTCGCTCTATTTTGATTTTTCTAGTTTATATCCGAACTATAACCTTTTATCCCAGCCATTTCTGTGATTTAATCTGAATTAATTTACATGCCAACTAGGGCTGTCAACGAATATTCTAAATTCGAATATATATTCGAATAGTTTTAAAAAACAGAAATTCGAAGGTGAAAATTAATATTCGAATCATGTGGAAAAACACGCCCGCGGTAGCAGAGGCGCGGCTGTCTGCTTTGCGAGTGGCAAAATTCTGAAGCTTAAATGTAAAACGCATTTTCCAGCTGCACAGACAGCTAGCACAGTGAGTGTCTGGCTCACTCATTGGCTGTGCTGCGTCAACTGCACATCCAATGGCACGGGCGCCTCCAACGTGTGCGCCAATGAGCTAGCATTACATCAGACACGTCAGAGCCCGCCAAGGGGGCGTGGCCAGACGCCCTCGAAATCTGCAGTCTAGCTAGCAGCAGTTTACCCATGAGTTTACCACAGCACAGCTCGCTCGGAGCGTTCAATGTCGGTTCTATATACTGTAAAACTTCAATTAATGTTAATAATATTTGTTTCAATCACCGAATGAAGCCTGCTATATTTAGGACAAGAGTCGCGACCTTAAATTGCTCGGACAAAACTCTTGATCAGCACTCAACATTTGTTTATTTTTGTTCATCTAAACCGTTATGCGCAGAGAGCGTGAGGGCGAGAGAGAGTAAGGTCTGCGGTCTTGGCCATTAGTTGATTTAATTGGTTTTGTGTAAGTTAATACGTTGTCAAATATGTTTAAACTTAAATAAACTACCTATACAAGTAGTTGTGTCTCTTTGTATTAATTTGTCCTGTTATTGACGTAATGCGCGTCATTGACAAAATGTGCAACCAGATATTCGAATAGTTCGAATATATGTGTTTTTTTTAGAGGGAATATTCGAACGTCATTTTTGAGCAATTTTGACAGCCCTAATGCCAACTGCTCTCTGTGGGTCGGCGGCAGCGCTAACGCACATCTGAGTTTTCTCTGTGATTGCTTATAGACTTGGATGAATCGCTGTCATTTAGGAATAAGACTATGTCGGTGTTTGAATCGAGATCGCCATCTTTTACCGATTAATCGTGCAGCTCTACATTGCTTTATCACAAATTTACAACTACGCAATATGCTTACAAAATGCTTAAAGTCCCCCCGTGGTGTAAATCCAGCTTTTAATGTTGTTTATGTGTGTATGTGGTGTTATTAATATGCTTTAAGACACAACATGTGTAAGTTCATAAGTCGACAGCATTGCTGAGTATTTTCTGCTTAAAACTGCAGTGAACCAAAGACAGTCTCAAAAACACGGTTTGAAATCGCTGGTGTTTCTGACGTCACAAACGACCTTGTAACCAATCAGATCAACGTGTGATCGTCAACCAGTGGATCTCTGAGCTGAGTGAGTGGAGGCGGGGCTCATTTGCATATTAATAGAACCGCGCATACTAAATGAGGCGAGGGTGTCGAGTTACATTCAAGATATTTTAAAGGGATACTCCACCATGCTGCCACACTGTCGATGTCTTTGTTGACTATTAAACGCTCTCACAATTAAATAAATAACTGTCGAGTTACATTCAAGATATTTTAAGGCATGAAAAAAAAACGATAAATATGTCATTTTGGTGATCAAAGATGAGTTTTAAGGGATACAATTCTTGACTACAGGGGGACTTTAACATAATATTTGACTAAAGGATGATGTCGTCACTTTTGCCCACCACTGTAGTTTCAGTGGTTCTTGTATTAGTCTTTAACACCACTAAAGACACTGAGAGAACTGTCATCATTACATTTTTAACATGGTGTTGTGTTGTATGCTTTTGCACCAGACTGAAACCTTTGGACATCGAGTTTATGAAACGGTTGCATGAGAAGGTCAACATCATCCCACTGATTGCCAAAGCAGATACTCTGACCCCCGAAGAGTGCCAACAGTTCAAGAAACAGGTCAGTCGGCCGCCAAGTCATGTCCAGTTAAACTCCTGATTAAACTAGCCCATGATTTACTCACCCTGAAGTCATCCTAGGTGTGTATGACATTCTTCTTTCAGACGAATACAATCAGAGTTATATTAAAACATGTCCTGGCTCTTCCAAGCTTTATAATGGGAGTGAATGGGTGTATGCCTTTGGAAGTCCAAAAAAGTGCATCTATCCATCATAAAATGCATCTGTCCATGATAAAAGTGCATCTATCCATCATAAAAGTGCATCTATCCATCATAAAAGTGCATCTATCCATGATAAAAGTGCATCTGTCCATCATAAAAGTGCATCTATCCATGATAAAAGTGCATCTATCCATGATAAAAGTGCAAAAAGTGCATCTATCCATGATAAAAGTGCATCTATCCATCATAAAAGTGCATCTGTCCATGATAAAAGTGCATCTATCCATGATAAAAGTGCATCTATCCATGATAAAAGTGCATCTATCCATGATAAAAGTGCATCTGTCCATGATAAAAGTGCATCTGTCCATGATAAAAGTGCATCTATCCATGATAAAAGTGAATCTATCCATGATAAAAGTGCAAAAAGTGCATCTATCCATGATAAAAGTGCAAAAAGTGCATCTATCCATCATAAAAGTGCATCTGTCCATCATAAAAGTGCATCTGTCATCATAAAAGTGCATCTATCCATGATAAAAGTGCATCTATCCATGATAAAAGTGTATCTATCCATCATAAAAGTGCATCTATCCATCATAAAAGTGCATCTATCCATGATAAAAGTGCATCTGTCCATCATAAAAGTGCATCTATCCATGATAAAAGTGCATCTATCCATGATAAAAGTGCATCTATCCATCATAAACGTGCATCTATCCATGATAAAAGTGCATCTGTCCATCATAAAAGTGCATCTGTCCATCATAAAAGTGCATCTGTCCATCATAAAAGTGCATCTGTCATCATAAAGGTGCATCTATCCATGATAAAAGTGCATCTGTCCATCATAAAAGTGCATCTGTCCATGATAAAAGTGCATCTATCCATGATAAAAGTGCATCTATCCATGATAAAAGTGCATCTATCCATCATAAAAGTGCATCTGTCCATCATAAAAGTGCATCTGTCCATCATAAAAGTGCATCTGCCATCATAAAAGTGCATCTATCCATGATAAAAGTGCATCTATCCATGATAAAAGTGCATCTATCCATGATAAAAGTGCATCTGTCCATCATAAAAGTGCATCTATCCATCATAAAAGTGCATCTGTCCATCATAAAAGTGCATCTATCCATCATAAAAGTGCATCTATCCATCATAAAAGTGCATCTGTCCATCATAAAAGTGCATCTATCCATCATAAAAGTGCATCTGTCCATCATAAAAGTGCATCTATCCATCATAAAAGTGCATCTGTCCATCATAAAAGTGCATCTATCCATCATAAAAGTGCATCTGTCCATCATAAAAGTGCATCTATCCATGATAAAAGTGCATCTATCCATGATAAAAGTGCATCTGTCCATCATAAAAGTGCATCTATCCATGATAAAAGTGCATCTATCCATCATAAAAGTGCATCTGTCCATCATAAAAGTGCATCTATCCATGATAAAAGTGCATCTATCCATGATAAAAGTGCATCTGTCCATCATAAAAGTGCATCTATCCATGATAAAAGTGCATCTATCCATGATAAAAGTGCATCTATCCATGATAAAAGTGCATCTGTCCATCATAAAAGTGCATCTATCCATGATAAAAGTGCATCTATCCATCATAAAAGTGCATCTGTCATCATAAAAGTGCATCTATCCGTGATAAAAGTGCATCTATCCATGATAAAAGTGCATCTGTCCATCATAAAAGTGCATCTATCCATGATAAAAGTGCATCTGTCCATCATAAAAGTGCATCTATCCATCTTAAAAGTGCATCTGTCCATCATAAAAGTGCATCTATCCATGATAAAAGTGCATCTATCCATGATAAAAGTGCATCTATCCATGATAAAAGTGCATCTATCCATGATAAAAGTGCATCTGTCCATCATAAAAGTGCATCTATCCATGATAAAAGTGCATCTGTCCATCATAAAAGTGCATCCTGTCCATCATAAAAGTGCATCTGTCCATCATAAAAGTGCATCTATCCATCATAAAAGTGCATCTGTCCATCATAGAAACGGCCATTGGCTGCCATTATAAAGCTTGGAAGAGCCAGGACATTTTTTAATGTAACTCTGATTGTATTCGTCTGACTGATGGCTTCAGGGTGAGCAATTCTTGGGCTAATTTTAATTTTTGGGTGAACTATCCCTTTAAGGAAAAGGCAAGAGGAGCGGCAGGAGTTCAGGCCTCCGGCACCGTGTGTGTGTGTGTGTGTGTGTGTGTCGAGTGTTGTGAGTGTGTCTCGAGTGTTGTGTGTGTGTGTCTCGAGTGTGTGTGTGTGTGTGTGTGTGTCTCGAGAGTTGTGTGTGTGTGTGTGTGTGTGTGTGTGTGTGTGTGTGTGTGTGTGTGTGTGTGTGTGTCGAGTGTTGTGTGTGTGTGTCTCGAGTGTTTTGTGTGTGTCTCGAGTGTTGTGTGTGTGTCTCGAGTGTTGTGTGTGTGTGTGTGTGTGTGTGTGTGTGTGTGTGTGTCTCGAGTGTTGTGTGTGTGTCTCGAGTGTTGTGTGTGTGTCTCGAGTGTTGTGTGTGTGTGTCGAGTGTTGTGTGTGTGTGTGTGTCTCGAGTGTTGTGTGTGTGTCGAGTGTTCTGCCATCTGTCAGAGTATTATCTCTGCAGGAACCGGGAACAGGAGCACAGGAGTGCCGCCCAGACGGGAAAGATCAGATGAAAAGATTTGAGCACAAATAAATAAACCGAGGATGTTCCTCAAGCCTAAACACTCGCTCTCGGTGGTCCGCTGAAAGGTTGTGTGACGTTTTTATGTTTCTCTAGATTATGCGAGAAATCCTGGAGCACAAAATCAAAATCTACGAGTTTCCAGAGACGGATGATGAGGAAGAAAACAAGATTGTGAAGAAAATTAAAGTAAGAGTTCCACATTTGTACAAGCATTCTTTCCCACATAAACAAACAATCATAATTAAAGTCTTTTGACAACATGTGTGTTATCAGGACTAGACGGTGCAAGCATTTCACATGCATTTGCGAATAAAAATAGATGTGTGTGAACTGTAAAATGTATTTAGTGTGAATACAATTTTTTTTTAAAGTATGGTCATAAACTTAAATATTTAAACTAAAAAATAATAAAAGTGTTAAAAGAATCACGATACAGCTTAATGTGATTATTGGCGATGATTTCATATAATATATGCAGCTGAAACTCAAAAAATTAGAATAGTTCATTTATGTAAATCATCACAATTATAACAAATAAAGGCTTGAAATATCTCACTTTGCGTGTAATGAGTCTATATAATATATTAGTTTCACCTTTTAAGTTGAATTACTGAAATAAATGAACTTTTGCACCATATTCTAGTTTTTTTAGTTTCACCGGTGTGAGCTGGGAGCTTTCAGAGCAGTTCACAATCAATAATTATTAACAATAATAATTACCGAGCATTTATGCCAATTTATTAATGATCCACTGTTGATTTAATTATGACTTGCATCAAATATGAAATTATGTACTTGGTATTTGTATTGGAATATGTTTCAGATGGTTGTTAGAGACCAGATTTGTTTTGTATTTTAATTAATATTATTAGTGTTTCAGCTAAAAAGTAACTTTATCTGGTTTTTAATTCAATATCTAAAACGTGCATTGTTCCAATGATTGTGATATCATAAACAAAACCATTTCTAAACAAATTGTTTTTGCGGCTTAGTTTCATTAAATGTTCTGAGGGAGGAGTCTCGTGTTGTACTTTGTACATTAAACACACTTATTGCAAAAGAAACATAAGAAATATTCAGTTTTCCGTGATCTGTCCTCTTGAAATGCTGTTGAATAGCAGAATAAAGCCTGTCCTCGGGTGTAATGGTGGTAAAGATCTGATTCTGGATCTGTGTACATGCGTTGAGAGGCTGCCAAGCTGTGTGTTGCTTTAGCGCACGGATTCCTTGTGAACAGCCATCCATGAGCCGCTCTCTCTCTAGACTTGTTTCTAGTTCTGGGAACGCTTTGTTTATATTGTAGTATATTGTGGCATTAAGGCGAGACACTACAGGTGAATAGGTTTTTTTTTTAACTAGCAGATATCACCATGAAACTTTCCCAGTTGATTACCTACATTAAGATGAGAAAAAAAATTATTACAAGTTTTCTGTAATTTAATGTTTAAATATGCAAATTAGGCATTATCTAATTAAATATGTGCTAATTTGCATATATTAAAAAAAAAACGAAATCTAAGTATTGGATAAAGCCAGGTTCAGAATTATTATTTTATTGTGTTCACATATTAGATGGAGAAAAATGACAGAGGGATTTATGGATATCTATTTTTGTTATCCTCTAAATCAGAATATACTGTCAATAGCTTTAACATTTAAAAGATTTTAGATGAGAAAGAAAGTGTGTTTATTAAGTTATCTGATTGGGACTGCAAAATTGGTTTTATTGAAATATGGTGTTTTATGCACCATTTATGATGATGTGATGGTTCTGAAATTTTTGTTTAAAAAAACACATTTTTGTATACATCTGTGGGTTTATATAAGTTCTAATTTTATTATGTAATGTTTGAATATGAGTTTGTGAATGTATGAGTTTTGGAATGTAAAAAATTATGATCTCTCTTTCTCACTGACACTCACTCACACACTCACTCACACACACACACACACACTCTTTCTCTCTCTCTCTCTCTCACACACACACACATACATACTCACTCACTCACTCACTCACACACACACACACACACACACACACACACACACACACACACACACTCTCTCTCTCTCTCTCTCTCTCTCTCTCTCTCTCTCTCTCTCACACACACACATACACACACAGGATCGGTTGCCTCTCGCTGTGGTTGGGAGCAACACTATCATCGAGGCGAACGGGAAGAAGGTCAGGGGACGGCAGTACCCGTGGGGCGTGGCAGAAGGTACATGTGCAGTCGCTTCGGTTGAGAAGGTTACATTAAAATAAAAAACTATGGAGGGTGATTTTGCTTTTTGTGAAGAATCAGTTAATTTTAGAATATTTAATTAAACTCGGCCATGGAAAACCAGAAAATATTAGGAAATTAGTCCTGGATATAGTCTTTGGAGTTTCTGTAGTGAATATACGATTGCGAATGTGAATTTTATTTTTCTGTAAGTATGCATTAAATAGATGTAAGGTTACAGTAAAGACTACTTCAAAATCTTTTTCAAATAAATGCTGTTCTTTTGATTCATCCTGAAATCCTGAATCCTGAAAAAATATAGTGTAATGGTTTAAAAAAAAAAATCTGAACTGTTTTCAACACTGATAATAATCATAAATGTGTCTTGAGCATCAGATCATCATATTAGAGTGATTTCTGAAGGATCATGTGACACTGAAGACTGGAGTAATGATGCTGAAAATTCAGCTTTGATCACAGGAATAAATTATACTTTACTGTATATTCACATAGAAAACTGCTGTTTTAAATCGTAATTTTTTTACTGTTGTTTTTCCTGGATATGTTTGTATGCTGAAATTGCTGTTTATGAGGTCATTCTCTGTCCAGCAGTCAACAGCTATATCATAATAATATAATATCTCGATGCGTGTAAAACCTGATTCTCGTTTCTTTCTGCCCAGTGGAGAATGGAGACCACTGTGACTTCACACTCGTAAGGAATATGCTCATCAGGTAAATACATTTAATATCTTTTATGCATCTAAAATAATAACATGCATGCTTTAAGCTCATGACTGTGCTGTCTTTATACTTTGTGGCGCCACTGTATACAAACGTCCCTGTTTTAATAAAGTGTTTTAACCATGTGTTTTGTGTCAGAACGCACATGCAGGACCTCAAGGACGTCACGAATAACGTTCATTACGAGAACTACAGAAGCAGAAAGCTGGCGGCCGTAACCTGTAACGGCATCGACAACAACCGAGCCCGAGGCCAGCTCACCAAGTAAGCCCTTTAGAGATATTACACCGCTGAAATTAAACAATTCTCAAGGTCTGTGTGATCCGAGAACATGACCTTTAACCTCTTAACCATTTGCCATTGCATGTTTAAAACAATAATATCTTAGTAAAAACCTAAAGTAATATTGCCAAACTATATATCATTTGAAAGCTTAAAATCTCTAGTTTTCATATTTGGTGGCTGTTATCTAAAATATATTACAGAGGAGCAGTAATTTATCAATTTGCAACAAGAATATTTCATATTCATTAGGAGTATTTAGGCCTTTATTTTGAAATAACAATAAACATGAAAAATCATGAGAGATTGGTAGAAACGCCATGAGTTCAAAAGATAACACCAATTCCATTTTATGAGAAAAAAAGGTCTGAAAATGTTTTAAATATAAAGAAAAATGTATGGATTCTCAATTTCTGATTGGCTGCGAGCTATAACGCTATAACATAGTCTTTTTATGCATTTATTAGAGGTTGAATTCAAATCAAATACTGCCAAACCACCCATACTACTTCTGAATAGGATGTCTACTTCATAAATTGTATGAAATTTATGGAAATACATGGTTCAGATCACTCAAAACATATATGAAAATGGAGGCGCCCTTATATGGGCAGTGATGGAGTCTAGTGGAAAAGTTGGGTACTGCGCCCAAATAAATTTTAATGAAAGCTAATTTTTTTAGATATCAACCTAAAATTTGGAATACAACTTGTTCAGATTTTTGTCTTTAATTTTCTTGCAGTTTTAGAGTAAAATATATTTTGTAATATATATATTTTATATAAAATATTAATAATTATATTTTTACATTACACAATTTCATAAACTCAAACTTATATAACTTTTTTCATTTTCTATCATTTCTAGACTTCTACAATAATCTGGAAAATGTCTTCTTTAAAACAAGACCAGCCATAGGTCTATATTCCAAAGCATTCCTGAATTACAACCATTTAAGTTTGGATAGTGATTTTTATGTCTATGCAAAAAACAGTTAACAGGTTAATGCAGTGTTTATTAGTTCACTATGGTGTTTGTATTGGAATATGTTTCAGATGGTTGTAAGAGAGCATATTTTAGCTTTCTCGTGTGTGTGAATGAGCAGCTGAAGACATTTCAAAATAAGAGTCCTGGTGTATTTTGGGCTTGTTTAAAATTAAAAGTCCTGCATTATACTTTTTTTTTTTTAATGATTATTACAAAATAATCTTTATCTGGCATTTAATTCAATTTTTAGAATAAACATAATTTCATAATTATTACATAAATACAGTTTGAAGTAGAAATATTTAAAACCGGTTTAGTTTTTGTATTCAAATAAATTAAATAATTTTGCTAGTAATGACTCTCTGTATAAAAAAAAATGATTTAGTACATTTTCATTGCGCTCCTAAATTTTTCAAAATTGTCTTTTTTAGGGGAAAAAAGCAAGCATGAATAATAACCCAATATAACCGTATTAACTTTAATGCTGAACGTTTGTAAAGTGGGAGACACATGCTTTTTGATGGAGTTTGTGTTTGTTTGTTTTTTAAGGTTTAAGATCTGTTTATTTAAGTGATGCTCAGTTGGCAAACGGCATTGTAACATTTAATGTTGCATCATTTCCTGTTTGGTAAAGCGGAGAGAGACCGTAAACCGCCATACTTGCATTTGAGGCCGGCCTTCAACATGAAATACAGTTTATAAATCGAACAGGATATATTAATTTGGGGGAAATGTAGAGCAATACTTTATTTGGTAACACTTTCTATGAAGCCCATGCTTAGAATATATTATAGCCTCATTTATACTTTTATATAAGTATTACTATTCTATAAATATATTTATAAAGACCTATACTGCATTATAAGAACAGTTATAGTTACATTTATATATTTTTTATTAATAATTACTTATAAGTCATGTATTAATGCACATGCTCATAATCCATTATACACTTATTTATAAATGATCAAATATAAAATTGTTCCAGAGAAACTTGTTTGCTGTACAAATTATGTCTTTAATGGCTAATGTTTGCATCACAGGTCATGAATGGTATTTATGATTTGTTAAAATCTATATCTCCTCAGCCATATGCATAGTATTGCTTATAGTAGTTTGAAATTATACTTTATATAATATTGTTGCAGTCTTCTGCTAGTGTGTAACATTGAAAAAGGTTTGATTACAGTTTTTTTCCCCCCATTATTTTATTACAGGAATTATTTATTTTTATATACAGGAATTACAGTTCATTAGTTACATCTACAAGTAAACTACTTAACATGTATAATGAGCACATCTTCGTGATTTCTTAACATTTTGATTTGGGAAAATTGCATCCTATGTTTTCACTTTTACTAAAAGTCATCAATGATGCATTTATAGAGGATAATAACTGTATTATCACTCACAATAAGTAGTTATAGAACATAACACGGCTATTAATAACAATATATTCACTTATTTCACAGAAATAGTTACTAAAGTCATTGCAACTATAATATAATAACATTATAGCAATGCATCTTTATAAGTACATTAATTAGAACCATATAACTGACTAATTAATACTTATAAATCAGTGTATAATGGATTATGAGCATGTGCATTGAAAACACAAATGCATGACTTATATTTATATTATTTTTTTATAATTACTTTTATAATTTTTCTTAAAACGCAGTATAGGTCATAATGAGTCTTTATAAAATAGTAATACTTATAATTAAGTATAAATTGAGCTATGATTCATTATAAGCATGGTCTTCATAGAAAGTGTTATCCATTTGCCAGCAAGGGTTAGGATTGCTAGTTAGTGCTTTTTCAAGTGCGATTGAAAAATATAAGAAATTAAAATATGTAATATAATATAATGTAAATGAGGTCGATTTTGATTTCATGTTGACTTTTACTTTCCAGATTTCTTAAATAGCTTGAAAAATTGTGTTTCTCTTGTTGACTAAGTTTGAGACTGGCTTAAGTTATGCTGTGGCCGATAACTTTTAAGAAGCCGTACTCTTAACACACACACACACACGCGCGCGCAAACACACACACACACACACACACATACACACACACATGCATGAGTCTGTCCACGCGCAGCTTCCACTAGTCAGTCACATCTAAGAAGTCGAACTCTTAACACACGCACACACGCACACACACACACACACGCACGCACACACGCACACACGCACACACACACACACACACACACACACACATGCATGAGTCTGTCCACGCGCAGCTTCCACTAGTCAGTCACATTTAACTGAGCCGTCATCTTGCAGGAGCCCACACTGAGTGTTATAGTCCAGACCACACTTCTGTCTGCTTCTGTTCACACATTATTTTGCTCTTCACTGTATGATTTGCCGCATGCTAAGTGTGTGTGTTTTTGTTTTTTAGAGATGACACGGTTGACGGCATGTAAGTGGTCATTTATATTTTCCCCGAATCCCTGTGTAGTGCGGGTCCTCTCTTCCTCTGGGAACAGTGTCTGTCGTCATCCCTCCTTTTCCAGCAGTTTTCCCCGGGAATTATATAGAGCTTGTGATTAAGATCCTCGTGTTCCTGGTGTGAAATATCTGGTCCAGGATCAGTCTCTGGGTGGGAGAGAACACTGATTGGCTGATGCATCACAAGTCTTTCTCCAACTTTGATTGGCAAAACAATTCAGTGCAACAATTTGCACAAGAAATTCATTCTGCTTATATTTCATCAATAACAGTCCCTGCAGGATTTCGCCATATTTTTGTGTGATTTTTGCGATCAAAGTGACTGATTTTGTGGTGGTAATTTCCAGAATTATGCGCAAATTTTGCCATGTTTTATAATTAGGATACCACATTTACCATATTATGTGTTATGTTAGAGGCACAATAGTCACAACGTCTGTATCCTCGTGAAAATAATTATAGCTTTGAAAAAATTTGGGTGAATCCAATTAGATAATATTTATGGAAGCTTGTTTCCGCCACTAAATAAAATAAATAAATAATTGCGACTTTTTATCTCACAACTGCGAGATATGAAGTCAGAATTGTGAGATATAAAGTCGCAATTCTGAGAAATAGTCGCAATTGCAAAATATAAAGTCACAATTATGAGAAATAAAGTCGCAATTATATCTGGCAATTGCGACTATTTCTCATAATTGCGACTTTATTTCTCATAATTGCGACTTTATTTCTCATAATTGCGACTATTTC
The DNA here is from genome assembly GCA_029959095.1 of Rhinichthys osculus. Classification (NCBI taxonomy): domain Eukaryota; kingdom Metazoa; phylum Chordata; class Actinopteri; order Cypriniformes; family Leuciscidae; genus Rhinichthys; species Rhinichthys osculus. The sequence continues at coordinate 783,567 of JARWKJ010000016.1, read as the reverse complement.
TCATAATTGCGACTTTATATCTGGCAATTGCGACTATTTCTCATAAAGTAGCAATTATGAGAAATAGTCGCAATTATGAGAAATTGTCGCAATTATGAGAAATAAAGTCGCAATTATGAGAAATAGTCGTAATTGCCAGATATAAAGTCGCAATTATGAGAAATAGTTGCAATATGAGAAATAGTCGCAATTATGAGAAATAGTCGCAATTGGCAGATATAAAGTCGCAATTATGAGAAATAAAGTCGCAATTATGAGAAATAGTCGCAATTGCCAGATATAAAGTCGCAATTATGAGAAATAAAGTCGCAATTATGAGAAAGTCGCAATTGCCAGATATAAAGTCGCAATTATGAAAAATAAAGTCGCAATTATGAGATAGTCGCAATTGCCATGTATAAAGTCGCAATTATGAGAAATAGTCGCAATTATGAGATATAGTCGCAATTGCCATATATAAAGTCGCAATTATGAGAAATAAAGTCGCAATTATGAGAAATAGTCGCAATTATGAGATATAAAGTCGCAATTATGAGAAATAAAGTCGCAATTATGAGATATAAAGTCGCAATTATGAGAAATAAAGTCACAATTATGAGAAATAGTCGCAATTGCAAGATATAACGTCGCAATTATGAGAAATAGTTGCAATTATGAGAAATAGTCACAATAATGAGAAATAAAGTCGCAATTATGAGAAATAGTCGCAATTATGAGAGAAAAAGAAAGAATTGAGAATTATCTCACAATTCTGACTTTTTTTTCTCACAATCGTGAGTTTACATCTCGCAATTCTGACTTTATAACACATAATTGCGAGTTTATATCTCTTATATTGATGGGGGAAACAGTGAGGAAGCAGCTCGCAGATGGCCTCGCCAGGATCAATCAGAGCCAGCTCCCCGGCAAGTATAAAGTATGGAGCTACCAGTTCATACTGTACCCAAGGGTGATGTGGCCTCTGAAGATGAGCGAAGTTCCCTCCTCGGTGGCAAACAAGATGGATGGACTAGCAAACTCATTCATCAGGAAGTGGCTGGGTCTGCCAAGATGCCTATCAGATGTAGGCCTCTTTGGCAGGAACACACTACAGCTGCCACTGCGATCCATTGGCCTGGGTTACAAGCAGGAGAAGGCTCGGATGGTGCTGGAGCTGAGGGAATCCACTGATCGACTGGTGAGAGCAGCTGGCCCTAAGATACAAACAGGGAGGAAGTGGAAAGCCCAGGAAGAGGTTGACATGGCAATTAGCAGGCTGAAACACTGTGAAATAGTCGGCAGAGTCCAGGAGGGTCGAGCAGGCCTTGGGAGGAGCGAGACCCCCCTCTTCTGGTCAAAGGCCTCCAAAGAAGAGCGGAGAGCCATGGTGGTGGCAGAAGTGACAAGGACTGAGCAGGAGCGCCTTAACATCAAGGCGGTGTCTCAGAGCCGGCAGGGAGGCTGGATGTCATGGTCTGATCTGTGGAAGATCCCCCAAGCCAGGCTCAGCTTCCTGATTAGATCTACCTATGACACCCTACCTTGTCCCAGAAACCTCCATCAGTGGTTTGGCACTGAAGAACTTTGCCCCCTTTGCAGTACCAGCAATGCAAGCCTCCAGCACATCCTTTCGGGCTGCAAGACAGCATTGTCCCAAGGCCGCTATAGGTGGCGACATGATCTGGTGTTGAGGAAGCTAGCAGAGGTTGCAGAGTCATGTAGACAGCAAGCTAATAGAAGACCTTCTGAGCCAACAAGAAGTCCCATCCTGTTTGCAAGGGCCGGAGAGAAAATCAACCACCCTCACCAGAGAGCAACATCTAGAGTCCTCTCATCTGGCAGTGAGTGGAACATGAGGGTCGACCTGGGGAGGCAGCTCCAATTCCCCAGGGAGATCGTAGAAACTTTGCTCCGGCCAGACCTGATCATGTGGTCAGAGTCATGCAAGTCCATCTTGCTGGTGGAGCTTACTGTCCCATGGGAGGAGGGAATGGAGGCTGCCAACGAGCGGAAGCGTGCCAAGTATGCAGATCTGGTAGAAGACTGCAGAGAGGCTGGCTGGAAAGCCACCACGTGTCCCGTTGAAGTGGGATGTAGGGGCTTCGTTGGGTCCTCAACGGTTCGCCTGCTCCGCGAAATGGGATGTACAGGAGCAGGGTGTCGAAAAGCTATTAAAGAACTGGCAGAGGAGGCCGAGAGGGGCAGCTTTTGGCTCTGGCTAAGGAGGAAGCATAGGGGATGGGGGCCAAGTGAAACCTAGGGCATCAGCAGGGGGTGGCAGGGAGTGATCCCTGCCATCGCTCCGCCACCAGGAGATGTACTGGGGTTAAAGGAGTGAAACATCCATGACTGGTGGTCCCCAGCTGATGACCCGTTTTATGCCCAAAGAGGTGGAGCACACCTGTACAAAAGGCACTGGTGGAGGTGCGTCAGGCAGCAATGCCCAGCAGGTCGACCATCAGCCTGTATTTCTATTAGATATTCTGACATCTTTTCTCAGAATTGTGAGATATAAACTCGTAATTGTGAGTTAGGCCAATTCTAAGGAAAAAAGACTAACTTTCCCCTCAGAATAGTTTATATCTCACAATTCTGACTTTACAACACGCAATTTTGACTTTATTTCACGCAATTCTGACTATAAATCTCGCAATTCTGAGAAATAAAGTCAAAATTGTGAGTATAAGAACCAGTGATCATAATGTTGAATTAATCTTTTGTTACACTTTTTACACACATTGTCCTTCTGTATCTCATCAGCTCAAACTCGAAGATTAAACTAATTTAAACTTCCATAAATATTACTTATTTTTGTGATTTAAAGTTTTTTTTTAAATGAAGAATTATGCAGGATCGCACAAATGTGACGTTTTGTTGATTTTGCGTTGTATTCCGCGACCGCGAACAACTGCAGAGACTGTAATAAAATCTACTACTGGTTTTGAGTGGCAGAAATTGAGATGCATCATCATTTCAATCAGAAATATGTTCCATACGCTCGTCTTCGCAGCTTTTCTGCTCCGCTCACTAATTCTGATCAGCACACGCGCTTCGGCCATTAACAGCTTTCAGTTCCTCTGGAATCGAGATGTGTGTTTGTTTGTTCTTCCTCCTCTTTCCTCTGCCTGAGCAAGACTGAAGCGCAGGGATGTGTTGTGCTCACGGGTGTCCCCCCCACACACACACACACACACACACACACTGCGGGAGAGGGTTGTTGATTGCGTGTGTTTGTGGCAGGAGTCCCCTGGCCCAGATGGAGGAGGAGAGGCGAGAGCATGTGTCCAAGATGAAGAAGATGGAGATGGAGATGGAGCAGGTCTTCGAGATGAAGGTCAAGGAGAAGATCCTGAAGCTGAAGGATTCAGAGGCAGAGGTACTGGCACACACACACACACACACACACTGACAAATCTCATTACATCCCTATATTTTTCAGTAAATTATATTTTAATTTTATAATATAAACTTAAATTAAAATATTTATTTAATAATTTTTTTAGTTAATATTTTTTTAATTTGATCACTTTAATTGTATTTATTTTTAATGTAGTTTATTTAATTAAAAAAATTAATTATTGTTTAATTTAACATATTTTTATTTTTTAATGTAAATAATTTTTTTAATTTAATTACATTTTTTTATTTAATTTAATGTATTTTCTAAATTATTTTATTTTGATTTAGAAGGGACCGTAGTTTAGTAAAAAAAAAAAAAAAAAAACCATTTTAAAACAGTTTAGTAGAGTTAACTCCGTATATTTGCTCTTGGATTTATTTTTTTATTTGTTCCATTAAATTTTTTTTATTTAGTTTATTTTTCATTTTATTATTTAATTAATTAATTATAACATATTTTCCAGCATATTATATTTTAATAGTATAATATAAACTCAGTATATTTGCTCTTGGTTTTAATTATTTATTTTTAAATAAAAAAAATAAAAAATAAAATATATATATATATATATATATATATATATATATATATATATAACTTTAATTTTATTATTTAACTTATTTGTTAATTAATTATTAATTTAATTATATGCCCATATATATATACCGGTAGTATGTTTGCTCTTGGCTTTGATTTATGTATTTTAATTGTAGTACTTTAATTTTATTTATTTTTTAATGTAATTAATTTTTTAATTGAATTACCTATTTTATTTTATTTTATTTTAGAAGGAACCTTAGTTTGATCCATATGAACCACTGTAATTGCAAAATGTTTAATCCAAGAAGTAAAATAGTAAGAATATGGATAAAAATAATCAAGTCATGTTTACACTGTTTTTCACAAAATTAATACAATGATATTTAATCATATTTAATCATTTTATTTTATATTCCTTCTATGTATGTATTCTTTGATATATACTTGTATGCATATTTACACACCAGGGTTATTATAGTAAACTAAAAATAAAAGTAAATTAATTACATAAAATATAAAAACCTTATTTCAGCAAGTTGCAAAGGCAAAAGATTCTCATGTTCATTCAATTGATGTACTAAAATAACTGAAACAAAAATGAAAAACTATAGACATTTAAAAAACAAAAAACAAAATTATTATTGAAACTTGTATATAATGTAATAAAAATATGATATAACTAGTATAGTAATAGCAATATAAAAATATGAATAAAAACCAGGGTTTGACAAGTTGCCTAAAGTCCTTAAATTTGACTTTTTGAAATGCAAGTCCTGGAAAACAGCCATATTTATCAAGAGGAACTTGAAAAGTGCTTGACTTATTTAAATACAATATATATGAAATATAATATACACTAATATAATCTTTTCAGGCAAAATGAACACTGCAGCCCGTGTGATAAACCCCCATCAGACCTTTTCTCCATAGGAAGTACGCCAACATTATAATATAAAATATTATTTATTGAACAATAATAGCCATTATAAACTTTGTATTTAATATATTATTAAATACGTCGTAAGTTGTATTTTGAATACCTTACATCTGTCATTTGAGTTCTGTCAAAATCCTTAAAAAATACTAAAGATATTGTGTGATAAGTGCCATCTCTGATTATAGTCCTTAAAAACCAAAAAAAGTAGTGCCGAAAAAAGTTATTTTTATTTTTACAGTGTCTGTCCGAACCCTGAAAAACTATACGTTTCTGATTACTTCTAAAATAACGCTGTTCGAAATGCTTTGAAAGCTTGTGCTTTAGTGCCAGTCCTCGTTCTGAGCTTGATCTGACGGGTCTGGTGTCTGTGCTGCATTATTATCCCGTTATCCCTGTAAAGTGAAGCTGAGTGGAGTGTTGTGTGACCCGCAGCTCCAGCGCCGCCACGAGCAGATGAAGAAGAACCTGGAGGCCCAGCACAAGGAGCTGGAGGAGCGGCGGCGTCAGCTGGAGGACGAGAGGGCCACCTGGGAGACCCAGCAGAGGATCCTGGAGCAGCAGAAGATGTACGTCCCCCGTCACTGCGGCCCTCGGCGCACCCACTGACCCGGAGCGGCACTGGCATTGAAAACTATATTTACAAAATCCAATTTAGTATGAGAGAGAGAGAGAGAGAGAGAGAGAGAGAGAGAGAGAGAGAGAGAGAGAGAGAGAGAGAGAGAGAGAGAGAGAGAGAGAGAGAGAGAGAGAGAGAGAGAGAGAGAGAGAGAGAGAGAGAGAGAGAGAGAGAGAGAGAGAGAGAGAGAGAGAGAGAGAGAGAGAGAGAGAGAGAGAGAGAGAGAGAGAGAGAGAGAGAGAGAGAGAGAGAGAGAGAGCAGACCTTTTCAGTTGTAACTGAGTGAGTTATGGTCTGGCAGAGCGTCATAGACAAATCATTTCCAGAGGGGCGTCACCAACGGACGTCGCGGATAGACTAAACCCAATCAGAGCGTGTGTGAGAGAGAGAGAGAAAGTTTGTTTGTGTGTGTGTGAGAGAGAGAGAGAGAGAGAGAGAGAGAGGGGTATGCCTCATCTGAGAGCTGAATGAATAAGCGTTCCACTGATGTGTGTGTATGTGTGTGTGTGTGTGTGTTAGGATAGGACAATATTAGGCAGAGATTCGACTATTGAAGATCTGGAATCTGAGGGTGCAAAAAATCGAAACATTAAGAAAATCGCTTTTAAAGTTGTGCATTTATGTTCATGATTCATGAGTGCTGCACTCACTCACAGAAACTAAATGCATGAATGCATATGTGTGTATTTATATACAAAATAATTATACTGTACACACACACACACACACACACACAAGTGAAACTCGTGCACAAGTTCATTTATTTCAGTAATTCAACTTAAAAGGTGAAACTAATATATTATATAGACTCATTACATGCAAAGTGAGATATTTTTAACCTTTATTTGTTATATTTTTTATGATTGTGGCTTATAGCTTATGATTAGAATATTGTGAAAAGGTTTTCATAAGCTGTAAGCCATAATCATCACAATTATAATAAAGGCTTGAAATATCTCACTTTGCATGTAATGAGTCTATATAATATATTAGTTTCACCTTTTAAGTTGAATTACTGAAATAAATGAACTTTTGCACCATATTCTAATGTTTCGAGTTTCACCGGTGTGTGTGTGTGTGTTATGTAAACACAAACTTCTCCATAATGCTAATGCTAATGCACTCATTATCCTGTTGTTTTCCCACACAGGACTTTGGAAAAGAATAAGAAGAAAGGGAAGATCTTTTAAAATGAGTGTGATGATGCCCAGGTTGCTCTCATTGGCCAATCCTGTTCCCGGTTCGAGGACCGTCGGGAACGTCAAGCCGAACACACACACACACACACACACACACACACACACTGATCTAACCAGCTGACGTCTGACGCTATACTCCAAACCTCTCGATTTTAATGATGCGTAACATGAGCCTCGTGACAGACCGAGGCTGTGCTTTATTATTCCCCCTGTTGAACACGTGTGATGAGCGATCACGCTGTACACACACACACACACACACACACGACGTCTGGAGGACGGGAAACATGTTATTTGCTTATTTGGCTTATGATTTAGTTGTTCTCTTATTGCAGAAGTGTAGAGTCTGTCTAGTCAATATCCTTTGAACACCTCCTATAACTTCATTAATGTTATTTCAGTTATTTTTTATATATTATATATAAATATGTATACGTACACCAAGACCGTAATATGTTTTGTCTGTTTGTTAGAGTACAGTACGCAGACGGGTGTCCACATCTGTGCTCAGCGTGTGTGTGTCTGCTGTACAGTATTTACAGAACCAGTCCAAAGCTCGTTTTGCTTTATGTTCTCCATTTATGGTATTTTTTATTTTATTTTTCATTTGTATTGTACAGTCTCTTAATAAACTTGTGATGATACAGGTTGAGGTCATCCAAATGTATCTTTATAACTTACTAATCTACGGAGAAAAAAATACCTACTGTGTTTTTGTATAAGAACCAGTGATCATAATGTTGAATTAATCTTTTGTTACACTTTTTACACACATTGTCCTTCTGTATCTCATCAGCTCAAACTCGAAGATTAAACTAATTTAATACTTTAATCAATGTACACTAACTTTTTTGTTCAAAATTTACAGATTTTAAATGATACATAATTCTTCTTCTAAAACCTGTTTTTGTCTTAACCTGATTCACTCCCGTAAGCCTATTGTACATGTTTATATTTTAGGACTGTCGGGATGGTTTTCCCGGGAAATTGCGTGCATGCGTCACTCACCCGTGTCTCGTCATATCCGCGAGTAAAGTATCTGGCTGCTTTGCCGTGTGTTTGAGAGAGAGAGAGAGAAAGTGTGTGTGTGAGAAAGAGAGTTCACTGTAAAGCATTATCTGTTGTGAGGATCATTATGGTTGTTGTGCTGGAGGTTTGTTTGTTCAAGGAAGTCTGTCATCTATTTGAGCAGCGGATACACGTGTTCATCCGCAGAGCCGAAGCACAACCACAACTAAACAATGTTCTTCCGCAAAAGGCATGCAGTTTTGTTTTGTTTTTGCCTCTAGAGGTAGCCTGGTTAAAACCAGAGCATTCTCAGTTGTAAGTGAGTGAGTTATGGTCTGGCAAAGCGTCATAGACAAATCATTTCCAGAGGGGCGTCACCAACGGGCGTCGCGGATAGACCTAAACCCAATCAGAGCGATGAAGGAGATGACGTATGCAGAGTGGCGGAGACACATCTCCGAGTGTTGTTCTTTGCTCGGTTTTTAACTAAAAGGAATCGTTCAAATGGCTTAAAACAGACGCGATAGCTGATTGGAACGAGTGATGTTCGACGGCGGCATCCATCTTTGTAATCTAGGCTACAAAATCTGCTTCAAAATCCCAGCGCTGTCGTCATCGTGTAAAGCCCGGCCCGACGCTTCTGATTGGTGCCGCGATTTCGGCGGATTGGAAATGGGCTTGAATGAGCTCTTCGCCAGACTAACTTTCAGAGCAAACCTAAATTTGCCGGAAGTTGTCTGGGTTTTCCCAGAGGGCCAAATGTTACCTTTAATATTTATTATATGAATATTCATATTAATAATCATTTGTATGGATCTTAATATTTGTAATAACTGATATTTCTAAATAGTTTTTACCTTTATATGGTAATACAGTTGAATTTATCAACTGTCAGGGAAAATTTGTGCGTAAAGCAAAAGTATACATTAAAATTATAAATGAATTAGTGTTGTTGTTTTTTTCTAGTTTTATTAATATTTTTTTAATAAGTTTAGTCCCTCAAACTAAACTTATTTCAGTTTATTGTCAAGGCAATGTTTTTCATTTTCATTTTTTTAAAACTAATATTTATATTTTGATTATATTTTCCGCTTTGTTTCAATTAACAAGTGTTTTTAATGTTTAATGTTCTTTTTAATAGTTTTGGTTAGATAATAACCCTAGTCTTTTACTAGATTTGAACTTTGTCCTAAGTATTACAATTCAAATGGCATCTGTCATTTCTTAACTCTTAAACAACCTAGTGATAAAATAGATCAATTAAAATGCATCACAGCAGAAGAAAGAACAAAAACACACAGCTTTTGTTGAACATTTCATCAGAGAGTGAAAGAGCCTGAGAGAATGTGTGTTTGAGTCCTGTCAGAGAAGCAAATAAGTGCACAAACATCATGGGAATGGAATGTATAATTCGACAGCATGTAGTTATTATCATTCTTCAACACTAGATGGCGACACATTATTATTAATATATGTTTGTTTTGGATGTTTCCGCCAGAAGTGTGTGTGTGTGTGTGTGTGTGTGTGTGTGTGTGTGTGTGTGAAAAGCTCCTTCAGTCACAGCGCTTACATTACTAGAGGAAAATATCGTAATACTCTAAATCTAAATCATCTTTATTTGTTATAATTTTGTTATATGATTATGGCTTACAGATATGAACACTTTTCACAATATTCTACAGGTTTTCATAAGCTGTAAGCCATAATCATCACTATTATTACAAATAAAGGCTTGACATATCTCACTTTGCATAATGAGTCTATATAATATTGGGCGGTAATGCGTTACTGTAACGCAGTTACTTTTGACAGTAACTCATACTGTAACGCATTACTTTTTAAATAAATTAACTCCGTTACCATATGGTGCGTTGTCCGTTACTTTTTTAAATTAATTAATTTTTGGCTGAAGTGTAGCCTAGCCTAGCCTGTTTACAGCAGCGACGCATTGTAGGATTGGAGGGTTGCCACCCGTCCCTTAAAATACAGAATTGTCCCGTATTTACAAGTAAAATGACGCGTCCGTATCAAATCAGTGATAACAATGATGACAAAATACGATTTGTCCCGTATTTTACATAAGGCTCACACATAGCAGTTGGATAAAAACATAAGGATTTACTATACTAATACCAAATAGCCTATAAAGAAATCAATTTCACAATAATGTTACATTATGATTAGAATCAAATTAATTTTGTCCATTTTCTAAGCTTAGAAAATGCACATTTATACGGGCTGAATTTTATAGGCCTAAAATATTGTTTATATGCTAATTCTGTGAATTACAATGCGCAAACCAAAGTAATACTATCCATTGACCCACCGGATGAAGAAGGGTTGGCTCTCAGACAGTCTCCACAGAACAAAATATTCATTTTATTTTATTTTTAGTGTTCGCAGTTATGAGGTAAAAAACAATGTTACGGATGTGAACGCTCTGAAAGCGGCACTAAAAGATGCTTTAAAACTTTCACAGAGACATCAAACAGAAATCACAAAACCTTTCTTTAAAGTGAATTTCGTTTTGTATTAATTGTATCTTAATTTTACTCAATGTTTCATCAATTAATTGCCATTTAATAAATAAGAAGTAAATATAGCAGACGATAGATAATCCCGAAACGGAGACGCCGGCGCGTGAACTGGAGCTCGTCTCATAAATGAACCGAAACTCGGCGTATAAGGTATACTTGCCCCACAGACATGTCTACTTTTAAACAGAACAATACAGACTGCAGACTGCTCTCTGCTTATGCAATCCTATGAAATGTGCATTTCTCTCTGGCGCGTCTAGTCGGCATAGTGAGTCACCTCAGAAATCCTTGTATTATATTCTGTTTGTGCTGGTCTGACTCAAATAAAATAGTGTTTAAAATTACTTTCTGTTTAAGTCAGTTTTGTGTTTGTATAGACAATAACGCATAAAAGGGCATTAATGGAAACATTAAAGAATGTTTTTTTTTTAAAGTAGGCTAACTAAAAAGTTACTTTTAACAGTAATGCTTTACTTTTTGGTGTAAGTAATCAACAAAGTAATTGAGTTACTTTTTGAATGAAGTAACTACTGTAACTAGTTACTATTTCTTAGTAACTAGCACAACATGGTAATATATTAGTTTCACCTTTTAAGTTGAATTACTGAAATGCATGAACTTTTGCACGAGTTTCACCTGCATATGTTAATGTATATTGAAAGGTTATGACAGAATATAATAATATTTTGCATTAGAAAAAAACAGTTTTCCCATTAGACTCTCATGAGCCTGTCATTTCTGCCCTGAAAGTCATTTGTTATATGATAAATGCACATGATTTGATTCATACGCGCACGAGAAGCCTCTGTGTTTTTGAAGAAAGGCACAGTAATTAAAACGCATGGATTATTGGACGGCGTGTGTGTGTGTGTGTGTGATGGATTTGATTAGGAAAACTCTCTACAATCCGCTTACTTGTATCTTCATGTTATCTGTGTTGCTGTGAGGAGAAAGCAACGATCTGACCTTTAACCCTGAGACTGTGACCCAACACATCAGTAAATCCATGAGACGACAAACACTCTGCAATTACAGAAAACACACTTCAGCAGAACATGAGCAGCTCAAAGTGGAGGAATCATTATTGCTCCCAAATGTGTATACATTTTACACTGTATAGAATATTTGGGTATAATATGTCACACTTTACTTTATTTTGCTCTCCACACTCACATAAATGATCTATAGTGTCCTGATCACACTATGAAACAATATCAAAAATTATATCTGGTGTGGTGTCTGAATAATTTTTGATTTGACTGTAAATATGATTTACTTATTATAGTAATGACAATAACTGGGTACAAACTAGATGCTAAACCTAACCTTACATTCCCCAGTGCTTTCTTAGGTAACACTGTAAGTTCATGTTGTAAAATAAAGTGCATGATGGGATAGTAACGTGTGCATCGGATCTTCAGAAGAAGTCAGTCTATTCTCACGAGCACTGTGGATTCAGACACACTTCTTTAGTCACATGTTTTTCGACTATGCTGGGTTGTTTTAACCCAATTTTGGGTCAAATATGGACTAACCCAGCCGTTGGGTTACATTTTTAAATTGCATTTTTAATCCAAAGTTTGGGTTTGTCCATGTTTGACCCAAAATTGGGCATTTTTTAGTGAAGTTTGTGATTTCAGACGCAGTGTCATTTCGGGATCAGTGATCGAGCGTTTCTAAGCGTATCCCAGCATGCATCCCTGCAATTCCAGTGTAAGTAAGTACATTAATTAGATATCACATTATGATTTAGTAGTTAAACATAAAGTGTTGCACGCAAAGATGAGTTTGTGTGCAAAGTATTGAAACTTTCTTCACATTTACATCCATTTACAGGCTTTCATAGACAACCTCGTTTGTAGCAACTCATTATACAATAATAAAGCATAATGTAATAGCCATTATTCATGTAATAAAATGTTCATAATGTAATCTTTGTCAAAATGTAATAAAATCTTGAGCTCATAATGTAATAAAGATTTTCCACAACAACAAGAAACTTTAAATATGTACTTCTGCTGAGCAAAGATGAGTTTTAAGGGATAAAATGATTGACTACAGGGGGACTTTAAATAAAAATAAATGAATAATAGCAATATTGTGCACTGTTCGAATTCTGTGTACACCCTTTATGGAGCGGGTCAAATTGACCCTAATTGGATTCAATACAATTCCTCAAAAATCACACTATGAAAAACAACAAAGATTTAGAAACAAACTGTAAACTTTTAATATCAACATTTGTCAAACATTACAAAAACATTATATCTGAAAATTTGATTTATAAAAATGTTTTTAAACCAATTTTTGACAAAATTGGAAAATAAACAGTATACTGACTTTTTTTTGCATATACATTTTTACTTTTTTATTTTATTTTATTTTATTACTTTTTATGCTTTGAACATCGTAACTGAACAATAAAATTTTGCTGTATAGTGAATTTTTAATTTTCCTAAGTTAACTTTCCCTAGTTTCCTAAGACCTAGTTCCCTAGTTTCATTATTCACTCACTGGGAAGTGAGAAACCAAACATAACAAAATCATACATCAAATAAATGTTTTTTATTTATTTATTGGCTCTGTGAAGCTGCCTTTGAAAATCCTACATAAAAGTTTAGGTTAAAAGCTAGGTATTTTAGATATCTTGAATATTGAAATGAGAGCTTATTTTACTATCTGTGTCTGACAAAGATTTTCATCTGTAATTTGCAAATAATTCTAAACACTGTGATTTTAGCTTTTTCAAGTGTGTTTTGGTTAGGGTTAGAGCACTTTTAGATGCACTTGCACGTTATAACTGGAGTTGAAGTGCCCTGACATACAGAAAATAAATGTTTTTATTTTGTGTCTGTACAGTTGCTTTTGAATGGCTGTCTATGAGGGTCAAATTGACCCGCGAACATCACGAACGTAATAGTAATTTTGTTTGTATATGTCAAAACACATCAGCATGTTGAAACTTTGCATGCATGTTCATCATGATAAATGAGAAAAAGACACAAAATATCAAGAAAAAAAACAAAGGTTAACCAGTATTTCCAATAACTAGAAAATCGAAACGGGTCAAATTGACCCGCAACATAACACAAGGGTTAAAAAATTAAAATGACAAAAGCACATAATGAAATGACTAAAAGGGAAACTAAAATTAACATGAAAACAAAAAATATAAAAATAAAAGCTATAATAAAACTAAAATAACACTGGTGTTTGTACAACTAAAGGGACATTTATTCTATTCTATTGTGGGAACAGCGAAAACATTGGGTTATTTAAAAAAAAAAAAACTTTTATTCACACTGTAAAATGCTACAGTTGTTCACACAACTTTATTAATGCCTTAACTTAATACTAATCTGTAGTATTCACAAACTCTGCCTGGTTTACTCAGAAAACCCAACTTAAGATGAACTGATTGGTTTGAGTGACATCTTGTCAAGTAGAGAGAGAGAGTTTTTGAGGACTTTCCTCTTTTATCTTTCTCTACTGGCATTCACTAATTTCTCAAAGTCCTCCTGAAAGTTGAAGCACAACTGAAGACTGAGAGAACATCACATAAGCTGACTTCAAAACTGATGCTGATTTTCCTGAAATGTTTAACTCGCCATTATGCTGATCAGTGTCCCTTTGCTTTGGCTCTTGGAAACTTCATTGATATTGTAATTCTCTTCCTATTGATGC
>JARWKJ010000016.1:727167-764667 GCA_029959095.1 Rhinichthys osculus | reverse complement strand
ACTCAAAACTCTTTTAGTTGTGATATAGTGTCTGTCTACATTAAACTACTGCATAATAATAGTTATAATATTAATCCCATGGCAGTAATAGCCATATGTTGTAAAACAAATGCACTGAAAAATAAAAGCAACTTTCATAATTAGTTTCGTACTAATTTCTATACAGAGAAGCACATGATCTTTTATTTTGACGGAAACGGCATCGAGCTTTTATTTTGAAGAAAAATATGGTTTACAAACTCATTACTCATTATTGTCTCATTACAATTCTAATAAAACGCGTAATCGTCAAATATGCAGATGTGTAAATAATGCGTAACTGGGTAGTGGGTTCCTACATAGCCTAATGGTGTGTTCACACCGAACGCGAATTTAATTATTTGGGCGAGTAGATTACATACAAAGTCAATGCAAAGACGCGAATAGACGCATCATTCGCGCCGGGCGTTGCGAATGACGCGAATTGGGCGACGCGTTTGCCGCGAATGTCTTCCGCGCAAGTTGAAAATTTTGAACTCGAGCGAATGTTCAAGCGTCTAAAGCCTTGTTTATACTCGACGCGTCCGCAAGAGCGCGAAGTGCGCGCGGCAAAAATGACGTCATTGCGGTGTGGGCGGTCGTGCGCGTTGGGTGCGCAAGACCCCATTTCGCCTGGCGGTGTGCACGGCGCTTTTTGTAACATCGCGCGCGGCGCCGCATCCGAAGTTGAACGACTTCGAGCCGAATCTGGCCGAACTGGTATGTCTGTACCACCATGTTTATGATCCTTCTATACACAGAGACATTTGCATTGATGGGCGACCATAAAAGCCTCTCATTTTGTGAATAGGAACACATTTACATTAAGCACCCAGTTTGCACTCTAAAGTAACTGCTTACATTTACAAAATAAGCCTACAATAGCAGAAGTAAGCCCTGCTGATGAAATTAAGGTTTAAACACTCTTCAATAAGGCTTCAGTTGTTTACTAGTTTACATGCAGTGAAAGTGCAATAAACCTACTGCATTTATTACTCTTTTTATATGAATCAGAAATTAATAAACTACTAATAAATGACAAACTACTTCTTCACTGCTGATTCCTGGTGGTTTAGAGGAGAATTACTCCGAGTCGCCCCCTGTCGTTTCACAGAATAGCACAACGGCGAGCGCTTCAAGTATAAACGCCTCGTCCATATGGAGAGGTCCGCGCGCAGTCAGCGGAGACTCGCGCTCGTGCGGACGCGTCGAGTATAAACAAGGCTTAACTAAACGCGATGGACGCGTATTTGACGCTCTATTCGCGTTCGGTGTGAACACACCATGTTGTGACAGTAGCCTAGTTCTGCTTACCACAGTTCTCTACACTCACTCATCTCTCTCCTGATCCTCCTCACTATCCTCCTCAGACACTTGAAGGGCCTTTGAAGTTTCTTTTTTCGCGCTATTTCTCTGCACATTCCTTGCGTTTCTTCTCCATCGCTCTGACTATTTTGACAGATACACACTGACATTGCTCGCTCACTCAGAGCTCAAAGGGGGAGGAGTTTAAAGATGTGATTGGACCAGCCCAGTGTCAATCAAGAAAATAACCTATTTCAAGAAAATAAATGGGCTGCTGATTTACGCGTCTCATCATGCGCCGGTCTGTGAGAAAAAGAAAAGACAAGACTTTTTTGTCCAATGCATTACACCGGCACAAAGATCCCAGAGCCGCCAATTAAACAAAACTAAACGCAATGGGCCGCCGATTTACGAGTTTTATGGGCCGTTCAGACAAAAAAAAATATATATATATAAAAATTAAGTATGAGATACATCGGCCCACAAAGCACGTCGGCCCACCGGGCAAATGCCCGGTATGCCCGATGGCCAGTCCAGCCCTGCATTGAACCCACTCTCTCCTGCTATGCCTTCGCCCTTGTGTGTGTCTGGGCCACACACACATCCCTCCTGGCTTCCGTAGCTCCAGCCCCGCAGTTCCCTGAGTCAGCCACAACCACAGAGGCCGTCCCTGAGTCTGCTCTCTCGGCCACAGAGGCCGTCCCAGAGTCTGCTCTCTCGACCACAGAGGCCGTCCCAGAGTCTGCTCTCTCGGCCACAGAGGCCGTCCCAGAGTCTGCTCTCTCGGCCACAGAGGCCGTCCCAGAGTCTGCTCTCTCGGCCACAGAGGCCGTCCCAGAGCCTGCTCTCTCGGCCACAGAGGCCGTCCCAGAGTCTGCTCTCTCGGCCACAGAGGCCGTCCCAGAGTCTGCTCTCTCGGCCACAGAGGCTGTCCCAGAGTCTGCTCTCTCGGCCACAGAGGCCGTCCCAGAGTCTGCTCTCTCGGCCACAGAGGCTGTCCCAGAGTCTGCTCTCTCGGCCACAGAGGCCGTCCCAGAGTCTGCTCTCTCGGCCACAGAGGCCGTCCCAGAGTCTGCTCTCTCGGCCACAGAGGCCGTCCCAGAGTCTGCTCTCTCGGCCACAGAGGCCGTCCCAGAGTCTGCTCTCTCGACCACAGAGGCCGTCCCAGAGTCTGCTCTTTCGGCCACAGAGGCCGTCCCAGAGTCTGCTCTTTCGGCCACAGAGGCTGTCCCAGAGTCTGCTCTTTCGGCCACAGAGGCCGTCCCAGAGTCTGCTCTCTCGGCCACAGAGGCTGTCCCAGAGTCTGCTCTCTCGGCCACAGAGGCCGTCCCAGAGTCTGCTCTCTCGGCCACAGAGGCTGTCCCAGAGTCTGCTCTCTCGGCCACAGAGGCCGTCCCAGAGTCTGCTCTCTCGGCCACAGAGGCCGTCCCAGAGTCTGCTCTCTCGGCCACAGAGGCTGTCCCAGAGTCTGCTCTCTCGGCCACAGAGGCCGTCCCAGAGTCTGCTCTCTCGGCCACAGAGGCCGTCCCAGAGTCTGCTCTCTCGACCACAGAGGCCGTCCCAGAGTCTGCTCTTTCGGCCACAGAGGCCGTCCCAGAGTCTGCTCTTTCGGCCACAGAGGCCGTCCCAGAGTCTGCTCTCTCGGCCACAGAGGCTGTCCCAGAGTCTGCTCTTTCGGCCACAGAGGCCGTCCCAGAGTCTGCTCTCTCGGCCACAGAGGCCGTCCCAGAGTCTGCTCTCTCGGCCACAGAGGCCGTCCCAGAGTCTGCTCTCTCGGCCACAGAGGAGGCCGTCCCAGAGTCTGCTCTCTCGGACACAGAGGCCGTCCCAGAGTCTGCTCTCTCGGCCACAGAGGCCGTCCCAGAGTCTGCTCTCTCGGCCACAGAGGCCGTCCCAGAGTCTGCTCTCTCGGCCACAGAGGAGGCCGTCCCAGAGTCTGCTCTCTCGGACACAGAGGCCGTCCCAGAGTCTGCTCTCTCGGCCACAGAGGCCGTCCCAGAGTCTGCTCTCTCGGCCACAGAGGCTGTCCCAGAGTCTGCTCTTTCGGCCACAGAGGCCGTCCCAGAGTCTGCTCTCTCGACCACAGAGGCCGTCCCAGAGTCTGCTCTTTCGGCCACAGAGGCCGTCCCAGAGTCTGCTCTCTCGGCCACAGAGGCCGTCCCAGAGTCTGCTCTCTCGGCCACAGAGGCCGTCCCAGAGTCTGCTCTCTCGGCCACAGAGGCCGTCCCAGAGTCTGCTCTCTCGGACACAGAGGCCGTCCCAGAGTCTGCTTCAGGCCCAGAGAACCCACTACCCTGGCCATGCTTCCCGGGGAGCAGCCATCTTGGTGGGTTTCCCCTTCCTCACCCTATGCCCCACATAGACATCATATAGGTAGACGCCCTATCGACCGCTACTGCCTATTGGCACGGACGAGAATTGGAGCCGCCATCTTAAACCGGTCATCCGCTCCGCTCAGTGTAATCTGAATGGCAGGTAAAATTAGCTGTCAGCGCATTAAATTAATCAGATCTCACTGAATACTGAACTGATTTTCACGCGTTTTTTTTTTTGCTGCAAAGGTCATTCATGTAGCTATGATACAGGACACATGGTTCGGCGTATTTTAATATCCATAGTAGGCTTAACAGTAATATAATATTCTGATATAAGATATAAAGTGACCAGACACAATATGTGTGATGAAGGATATAATGTATTTTATAAATCACACACTATAAATATAATAAAGAAGAAGAAACAGATAGTTGCAGTAAAGTAAGATATTTTAATAAGTTATAGAAACAATTTATGATTTGTGACACGCACATACACACGAACAGACACACAAACAAACACGAAGAGACACACACACACACACTTTCACACACATAACGCAGCCACCGAATCCACCGAACGCAGCCACCTGTAATAAAAATTGAGAAGAAGCTTTTCAACGTGTTTGCATCAGTAATTTCTAAAAAAAATAAATTCGGACAACATTAAGCCTATACCTTTTTTATTGTATGTGGATGTGGGAGGGGAAAATGTCGAGACGCCCTATTCGGATTAACTTTACAAGGGTAGAATGGAGTAAGTTAATAATGTAATTTTACCACAGGACTTCTGTAATATCAATAGCCAAATCGCATGTGATAAGATATAGGTTATCAATAAAACTAGAAGTTGGAGGGGTAACTCAATTTGCGCATCGCTGTAATGCTTGTATTTACATTGCTTCCTGATATCATGATGTGCGTGTAACTGGTCTCCTGTTACATGCGCTAACACAAATAACCTATACAACAGGGCAGTTGAATGCTTATCTGATAACCTAGAAGCTCTTGTAATTACTACTTTAACAGTTACCCCACCTCTCTATGCCGGGTGAACACCGGCTGATGCAGTAAACAGCATTTCACAACGATTTCAGTACAGTAATAGCAAATATCCTTGCTCCTTCTCGATTATCTGGTAATATTCTATTCACAAAATACAACCAATAGTCCGGTAATGTTAAGACTTACTTGTGAAAAGCCCTATTTTCGATGGTCCGACGATTAGAACAGGAAAATGCTCCACAATGCTCTGGCATCTTATCTGCTGCCACGCAACGAAACTAGGACTACGACCGGTTCAAGATGGCGGCCGGATTTCTCGCTTTCCAGCGGCCAATAGGGCATCTAGTCTCTATATGATATCTATGATGCCCCACCCTGCCAGAGCCTGACCAGTCCGGCAACATTATCTGTGCTGGGTCCTCTGCCTCACGTGTGCGTGTGAGTGTGTGTGTGTGTGTGTGTGTGTGTGTGTGATGGGCAGGTTTAGGGATAGGGTTAGTGTGTGTGTGTGATGGGCAGGTTTAGGGATAGGGTTAGTGTGTGTGTGTGATGGGCAGGTTTAGGGATAGGGTTAGTGTGTGTGTGTGTGTGATGGGCAGGTTTAGGGGTCGGGTTAGTGTGTGTGTGTGATGGGCAGGTTTAGGGGTCGGGTTAGTGTGTGTGTGTGTGTGTGTGTGTGTGTGTGAGATGGGCAGGTTTAGGGGTAGGGTTAGTGTAAGGGGACAGAATATACAGTTTGTACAGTATAAAAACCATTACGTCTATGGAGAGTCCCCACAAAGATAGTAAACCAGACGTGTGTGTGTGTGTGTGCGTGTGTGGATGTGTGCTTTGGCTTCAACTCTATTAGGGATTGCCAAATGCAGGAAACTCTTTCTTACATCATTCTTTAAACTTTCTTTTTCTTGTAAATGCCAACGGCCTGATGACACACTGGATTGGAGAGTTTTAAAATGAAGTTCTTTAAATGATAGTTCTTTACTTCCAAACATCTGAGACGGATAGTGGAAGTGCTTCTATTTATTATTCTATCTATTGCTTCCAGTATTTTCTAACTTTTGTTAGAAGTTAAAAAAATAACATTAAATGTGGTGTGTCCTGCATCTTGAAAACACGACTGCAAAATAATGCTGTGAATTCTTTGACTTCATGACGAGCACAGTCAAGCTCCCGTGTGCATTCACATGTGCAGATTTAAGTTGTGATATTATGTTTATGTTGTATAAATAAATACACACACAAAAAAAAAAACGGTTAACCACTGGCAGCTGTGGTTGCCAGCATCATACCGTAAAAATATGGTGTGTTAGTTTTATACTGTAGCTGACAAAACGATATTTAGTTGTTCATTTCAAAAACAGTAACACACTGTATTTTAGGGTATAATGCTGTCAACCACAGCTGCCAGTGCTTTACCGTTTATTTAAAAGGATTATTTTTTGCAGTGATACACACACCAGTCCATATCCTATACACACACACACACACCAGTCCATATCCTATACACACACACACACACACACACACACACCAGTCCATATCCTATACACACACACACACACACACACCAGTCCAAATACTCAATACACACACCAGTCCATATCCTCTATATACACACACCAGTCCATATCCTCTATACACACACCAGTCCATATCCTCTATACACACAGCAGTCCATATCCTCTATACACACACCAGTCCATATCCTCTATACACACACACACACACACACACACACACACACACACACCAGTCCAAATACTCAATACACACACCAGTCCATATCCTCTATATACACACACCAGTCCATATCCTCTATATACACACACCAGTCCATATCCTCTATACACACACCAGTCCATATCCTCTATACACACACCAGTCCATATACTCTACACACACACCAGTCCATATCCTCTATACACACACCAGTCCATATCCTCTATACACACACACACACACCAGTTCATATCCTCTATACACACACCAGTCCATATCCTCTATACACACACCAGTCCATATCCTCTATACACACACCAGTCCATATCCTCTATACACACACCAGTCCATATCCTCTATACACACACCAGTCCATATCCTCTATACACACACCAGTCCATATCTTCTATACACACACCAGTCCATATCCTCTATACACACACCAGTTCATTTCCACTATACACACACCAGTCCATATCCTCTATACACACACCAGTCCATATCCTCTATACACACACCAGTCCATATCCTCTAAACACACACCAGTCCATATCCTCTATACACACACCAGTCCATATCCTCTATACACACACCAGTCCATATCCTCTATACACACACCAGTCCATATCCTCTATACACACACCAGTCCATATCCTCTATACACACACCAGTCCATATCCTCTATACACACACCAGTCCATATCCTCTAAACACACACCAGTCCATATCCTCTATACACACACCAGTCCATATCCTCTATACACACACCAGTCCATATCCTCTATACACACACCAGTCCATATCCTCTAAACACACACCAGTCCATATCCTCTATACACACACCAGTCCATATCCTCTAAACACACGCCAGTCCATATCCTCTATACACACACCAGTCCATATCCTCTATACACACACCAGTCCATATCCTCTATACACACACCAGTCCATATCCTCTATACACACACCAGTCCATATCCTCTATACACACACCAGTCCATATCCTCTATACACACACCAGTCCATATCCTCTAAACACACACCAGTCCATATCCTCTATACACACACCAGTCCATATCCTCTATACACACCAGTCCATATCCTCTAAACACACACCAGTCCATATCCTCTATACACACACCAGTCCATATCCTCTAAACACACACCAGTCCATATCCTCTATACACACACCAGTCCATATCCTCTATACACACCAGTCCATATCCTCTAAACACACACCAGTTCATATCCTCTATACACACACCAGTCCATATCCTCTATACACACACCAGTCCATATCCTCTATACACACACCAGTCCATATCCTCTAAACACACACCAGTCCATATCCTCTATACACACACCAGTCCATATCCTCTATACACACACCAGTCCATATCCTCTATACACACACCAGTCCATATCCTCTATACACACACCAGTCCATATCCTCTATACACACACCAGTCCATATCCTCTAAACACACACCAGTCCATATCCTCTATACACACACCAGTCCATATCCTCTTTACACACACCAGTCCATATTCTCTAAACACACACCAGTCCATATCCTCTATACACACACCAGTCCATATCCTCTATACACACACCAGTCCATATCCTCTATACACACACCAGTCCATATCCTCTATACACACACCAGTCCATATCCTCCAAACACACACCAGTCCATATCCTCTATACACACACCAGTCCATATCCTCTATACACACACACACACACCAGTTCATATCCTCTATACACACACCAGTCCATATCCTCTATACACACACCAGTCCATATCCTCTATACACACACCAGTCCATATCCTCTATACACACACCAGTCCATATCCTCTATACACACACCAGTCCATATCCTCTATACACACACCAGTCCATATCTTCTATACACACACCAGTCCATATCCTCTATACACACACCAGTTCATTTCCACTATACACACACCAGTCCATATCCTCTATACACACACCAGTCCATATCCTCTAAACACACACCAGTCCATATCCTCTATACCAGGGGTTCTCAAAGTCTATATTCAAAGGTCCAAATCTGAATTTTCATCAATGTCAAAGGTCCGAAACTATGGGTGCTCGGGGGGCGGGGGGGATGGGGCTTACATGCGCTTCATGAGACACACACGCGCATTTGCACACACACGTAAGGTCTCTCGCTCTCTCCCTCTCTGCCGTACGCGCACTGCACGGTTTGGAGCTCGCGAGCTCTAGATTCCGAGAGATTTGAACTAATTTGCGGGCATCAGGAGCCGCTATCAATATGCGGGAGACTCCTGGAACTTCCGGGAGATTTGGGATATCTGTGAACGCATACCTCTCTGTCCAATCATCTTTGAAAACAAAATTTTCTTCGTCAACTTTTCTTTTCCTGGACAATGACATCCTCCACACCCATTCAAACGCTTACACCGGGAAGTGTCGCGTCGCGGTCGCGCCCGCGCCCGATTACGTCAAAAGTCACACGCTCACTGGATGTCATGGCAACTAAATCACGGAGGAAAACTTTAAATATCTCGCCTTCGTTTTAATTTTGGACCATCATAAAAAATAAACAAATGATTTTAACATGCGTTTATCAAAATAGGAAATCCAGACTTTTAATCCCTTACACACAATTAGGGCTCTTGAAATACGAAATGGAGGCGGGTCCGGATTGAATTCCCTCCGGGTCCGGATCCGGACCGGAGTCCGGACTTTGAGAAGCACTGCTCTATACACACACCAGTCCATATCCTCTATACACACACCAGTCCATATCCTCTATACACACACCAGTCCATATCCTCTATACACACACCAGTCCATATCCTCTATACACACACCAGTCCATATCCTCTATACACACACCAGTCCATATCCTCTGTACACACACCAGTCCATATCCTCTATACACACACCAGTCCATATCCTCTATACACACACCAGTCCATATCCTCTATACACACACCAGTCCATATCCTCTAAACACACACCAGTCCATATCCTCTATACACACACCAGTCCATATCCTCTAAACACACGCCAGTCCATATCCTCTATACACACACCAGTCCATATCCTCTATACACACACCAGTCCATATCCTCTATACACACACCAGTCCATATCCTCTATACACACACCAGTCCATATCCTCTATACACACACCAGTCCATATCCTCTATACACACACCAGTCCATATCCTCTAAACACACACCAGTCCATATCCTCTATACACACACCAGTCCATATCCTCTATACACACCAGTCCATATCCTCTAAACACACACCAGTCCATATCCTCTATACACACACCAGTCCATATCCTCTAAACACACACCAGTCCATATCCTCTATACACACACCAGTCCATATCCTCTATACACACCAGTCCATATCCTCTAAACACACACCAGTTCATATCCTCTATACACACACCAGTCCATATCCTCTATACACACACCAGTCCATATCCTCTATACACACACCAGTCCATATCCTCTAAACACACACCAGTCCATATCCTCTATACACACACCAGTCCATATCCTCTATACACACACCAGTCCATATCCTCTATACACACACCAGTCCATATCCTCTATACACACACCAGTCCATATCCTCTATACACACACCAGTCCATATCCTCTAAACACACACCAGTCCATATCCTCTATACACACACCAGTCCATATCCTCTTTACACACACCAGTCCATATCCTCTATACACACACCAGTCCATATCCTCTAAACACACACCAGTCCATATCCTCTATACACACACCAGTCCATATCCTCTATACACACACCAGTCCATATCCTCTATACACACACCAGTCCATATCCTCTATACACACACCAGTCCATATCCTCCAAACACACACCAGTCCATATCCTCTATACACACACCAGTCCATATCCTCTATACACACACCAGTCCATATCCTCTATACACACACCAGTCCATATCCTCTATACACACACCAGTCCATATCCTCTATACACACACCAGTCCATATCCTCCAAACACACACCAGTCCATATCCTCTATACACACACCAGTCCATATCCTCTATACACACACCAGTCCATATCCTCTATACACACACCAGTCCATATCCTCTGTACACACACCAGTCCATATCCTCTATACACACACCAGTCCATATCCTCTATACACACACCAGTCCATATCCTCTATACACACACCAGTCCATATCCTCTGTACACACACCAGTCCATATCCTCTATACACACACACAAACCAGTCTATATACTCTAAAAATCTGTAAACACACACACACACACACACACACACACACACACAAACCAGTCTATATACTCTATAAATCTATAAACGCACACACACACACACACACACACACACACAAACCAGTCTATATACTCTATAAATATATAAACACACAGACACAGTTTTATGCAAATAAAATGCATTTATTTATTCAAAAGCTTGATTAAATAAAGTCTTTTTTTTATAATGACGAATTTATATTAATACTATATAATAATTTATAAGAAAGTCCATATCTGCCATATAAGAAAAAGAAAATCGTGCTTTGATAAATCGTAACAAAGGCATCATTAATTATATATTGGAATTATGACAACGTTGTAATTTTGACTTTTTGTCATATTTATTTTTTCGTTATAATTTCTTTTGTCCTAATCACTTTTTAATCTCAAACTTATGACTTAGTATGTAATAATTCCAACCTTTTTGTCATAATTATGACTTAGTTATAATTTCATCTTTTTATGCCATAATCAAGCAAAACACACACAAAATCAAGTTTTTTACCCCCTTATGTGGCGGAAATGTGCTTTGAGAAGAGCTCTTATATATATTAAAACATCAAAGAAATCTGATGACCCCTTTAAACGCCTGCCATTACAACATAAGGACGATTGTTTCTTCATTTTACATCTTCAAATGTCAAGATTCAGAAGCTTTCTGAAGGATCCGCTGAGAATTTTGCACTGAACTGCTGCACGATTGGGAACAATTATGCAACGCTTATGCAATCTGATATTAATGTCTTTCAGTGATGCAATGCATGAAATAAAGCGGTGTAAACTGCAGAGAGAGAGAGAGGCCGTGTGGGGTGAAGAGTTCTGATGCACTGACTTACTTTGTAACACTGTATAAAATAACCGATCAAATGTTTCTGTCCGCAGTGGGTGAGAAGTTTCCGAGCAGATTCGCTTTCACATCAGTGTAAGCCTACAGTAATTCCCTCTTCAGCGGATGAGAGGAAACCTCTGTAACCACTATACAGTTGTTTCCATAGTGATTTGTTTCACTTCAACGGTTACATTAAAAAATGTAGGCCACATGGACGTGCTCAGACATTTTGAGGGGCAGGGGCTCAAGTGAAAAAAAGGGCACTTCTCAAAATCACGTTTTTTTAGGGCCCAAGCCCAAAGGGCGAAGGCCCTATTGTTTTCCTTAGGATTATTTATTAGGGCCCAAGCCCAAAGGGCGAAGGCCCTATTGTTTTCCTAAGGATTATTTATTATTATTATTATTATTATTTTTTTACTACCTTTTGGACACTTTTGGAGGCCTTAACATGCTCAAAAACTCCTGAAACTTTGCACACATGTCAGAACCCGCGGCCATCAGGGCCGGGCTGAAGATGGTACCCGGGCGTGGCAGGGGGGCTCGACAGCGCCCCCTGGAACGGGGTCCGAAAACATGGTCCATAAATCAAACACGCTTGCATGTAATAATATGAAACTCGGTACACATGTAGATCTCCTCGTTTCATATATACTTCACACTCTTACTTTTTACCCCAGCCCAACAGGAAGTGGGCTATTTAGGGTTGTTGGTAAAACACACGCAATGGAATGTGAAATACTCCTCCTAGAGAATTCAAACAAACGGCACGAAACTCGGTCAGCATGAAGTCAAGACATTGAGGATGAAAGTTTGCGAGGGGATTTTTGATATCTCGAACGGTTTGGCCGTGGCGAGGAAACAAAATTATGGCGAGAAACGTGAAACAGGAAGTGTGTCATAACTACTGCATACATTAACTGATCTTGATGAAACTTCAACAGTGTGTTCGTTGTAAGAGCCCGATCACATGGATGTGACTATTGTGAGTCAAAGTTATAGCGCCACCAACTGGCAGCAGGAAGTGTGTCACTTCCTAAATGCTTTGAAATCACCCTCTTATTTTTACCCGATTTGCTTCAAACTTTATGTGTATAATGTAAACACACGGCAGATGTAGACCTGTGAAAGGATTATTGATATCTTAGATACTGTTGCCGTGGCAACACATCAAACTTTAATATTCTTGTTTGATGCTTTTGAGACTCTTAGCATGCTTGAAATTGCATGAAACTCGACAGACACAGGTATGCATATGGTTCAGATCAAGCCGGACAACTTTCTAATTAACTGTAGCTCAGACCAAGAGGAAGTTAGATATTTTGGTTTGAATGTGGATGTTTCTGAGAATTTTCTCTCCCTCTCCCTCTGACAGAGAGAATGCACCCTGCCATTCGTGTGTGTCTGTGTCTGTGTGGGGAGGGGGGGAGGGGCTCTTTTAGTTTAAACACAAAATTATACATAGGGCCATACTGCCCTCTTGTGTCCAAAATTATATTTATATATACATTATACATATATTTGGTATGTGACTGAGGACCGAGAGCTTTTAAATACGGGACATTGATAATGGCCACGTGCAGAGCGCTCGAGGGAATTCCTATGGAAGTTCTGCTCGCTCATCGCCGTGGACGCGCACCGTTATGAATGCCCGGTCAGCCGTTAGTTTCATTTTAAAATTAGCGCCTTTTCTGGGGCCGATTGCTTGAATTGTGAGTTCAATAGCCTATTATTCTTCATGGAAACCACAACAACAAAAGAGTATAAAAGTTTGGTGTGAACGCAGCATAATGAACAAGCTGCGATCTCAAGATTGCAATGCTGGAGTGTGTGTGTGTGTGTGTGTGTGTGCGTGTGAGAGAGAGGCGCGGGCGAACTGTGTGTGTGTGTGTGTCTGTGTGGGGAGGGGCTCTTCGAGTGATAGTTATTATACAAAATTATACATAGGGCCATACTGCCCTCTTGTGTCCAAAATGATATTTATACATATATTTGGCAAGCATGTGACTGAGGACCGAGAGCTTTTAAATACGGACGTCCACACGGACATTGATAAGGGTTGCGCTTGCAGAGCGCTTGAGGGAATTCCTATGGAAGTAGGAATGAACTAAAAAACGTTCGCTCTGTTCTGCTCGCTCGTCACCATGGACGCGCACCGTTATGAATGCCAGTGCAGCCGCATACTTTTTAGTGTCACTTTAAAATTAGTGCAATAACGGGGCCGATTGCTTGAATTGTGAGTTCAATAGTCTATTATTTTTCACGGAAAACACAACAACAAAAGAGTACAATGATAGATTCGCTTAAATAGGGGCTTTTACATAAAATAGCCTATTCCGTCATCATCTTTTCAGTCAGCTCTTCACTCTCGTGATTAATGAAATTTGACTCCTGTTGCTGATATTTGCTGCAACTTTCGTTCCGCTCACAATTTAGTAAGCAAACACGCTTCAAATGTGTTTT
This sequence comes from Rhinichthys osculus, assembly GCA_029959095.1. Lineage (NCBI taxonomy): Eukaryota > Metazoa > Chordata > Actinopteri > Cypriniformes > Leuciscidae > Rhinichthys > Rhinichthys osculus. The sequence goes on along the minus strand of JARWKJ010000016.1, from coordinate 750,676 downwards.
TATTTTATTTTTGTGTATATATATATATGTGTGTGTATATATATGTGTGTATATATATATATATATATATATATATATATATATATAGCTTATGTTTCAAATATGAGTTAATTAACAATCGTTGGAAAGAATGATACTTTTAATATCTATTCTGTCCTAGATGCGTGTTCCATCTACGCAACACTGACAGATAGCTAACAGGAGTCAGAAAAGGGCAGACGCAGGAGTAAAGTTGAAAGTTTTACTGTTATATTCTTTCCTCTTCTTTCTCTTTTTTGTAAAACTGAAATATACAAAGGTTACAAATGTCTTGTTACAAAATGTTCTCAAAATAAACACAAATGAATTTCCGTTGCTTACAAATATTCTCCGAGCACATATACCAAAAGGCTACAATCAGCTCTGCTTAGTGTTATTGTTAACAAATTGCCATCACCGTTGAATAGTTCGTTTTTAAACTCAAACTAATGAACTTCAAATATATATATATATATATTCATGCAAACACTAAAAAAAAGGTAACAACTTACAGGCAAAGCCTTTCTGAGGCACAACAATGTAAAGGAAGCAGAGAGAAGAGACTTGTTGACCAACCGCATGGAAAGATTCTGGAACACTGCAGTTATTTCCTGGTTAACCTCTAACCCCAAAGTCACATGATCTAAACCAACCACTAAGAACATCTTAAAGTCATCAATTTCTTTGTTGTAACACCAAACTACCACAAGATGGTGCTAAGAAATTAAAAAACAAATGTGTGCCATGACACTCCCCGTCTGGTATTGTTTAGATACCACTATATAACCTGAGATTGTTCACGTAAGATCTCACAAATGTCAGTCCTCTGTTGTTATGAGCAGGACTGTTTCTGATATAGGTCTGAGGAATGTCTTGACTGTCCCATTCCTTGCAACTCTTAGTTCAACCGTTCTGACCCTTTTGTCACTGCTGGTGAAAATCTTGGTTACAAGAGCCATAGGCCATTCATTGCGCTTACTTTGAGCATCCTTAAGAAGGACAACATCGCCTTCTCTCAGATTTCGTCGTTCTTCTTGCCATTTGCTTCGGCTTTGAAGCGTTACAAGGTATTCACGCCTCCATCTGCCCCAGAAAGTGTTGGCGAGATGTTGCACCCTTCTCCATTGCTGTCTGTGCAGATTGGTTTCCTTGAAGTCACCTGGAGGTGGGAAGAGTGTATGACCCTTTTGAGTTAGGAGCATGGCTGGCGTCAACAAGAAAGGTGAATCTGGGTCCGTGGAAATAGGAACAAGGGGTCTTGAATTGACAATTCCTGTAACCTCTGCCATCAAAGTAGACAACACTTCATGTGTCAAGCAGGAAGGACGGATCTGTTGGAGCATGGAATCTAGTATGCGCCTGGAAACTCCTATCATTCGCTCCCAGGCTCCTCCCATGTGGGATGCGTGAGGGGGATTGAAGACCCATGAACAACCTTCTCCACCCAGGTACTTCCTCACACTAGGCCCTTGAGGATCATTTAGCACAATTTCCAGCTCATTACAGGCTCCTACAAAATTGGTCCCGCAGTCAGACCGAATTTGTTTTGCAGGTCCTCGCAAAGCAAAAAACCTCCTCAAGGCGTTTATAAAGGTGGATGAATCCATGCAGTCAATCAGCTCAATGTGTATGGCACGAATACTCATACAAGTGAAAAGAACAGCCCATCTTTTGCTTTGAGCTTGTCCTCCTCGCGTGCGTCTTGCAACGACAGTCCAAGGTCCAAAAACATCAAGACCAACATACGTGAAGGGAGGTTCAGTGCTCAGGCGATCGATGGGTAAGTCCGCCATCTTCTGCTCAGTCACCTTCCCACGAAGCTTGTTGCATATGACGCACTTGTGTACAATGCTGTTGATAAGCTTCCTAACACCAACAATCCAATACCCTGCATTGCGGATAGCTGATTCAGTGAACACACGACCCTGATGCTTGACTTTATCATGGTAATGCTCCACAAGTAGCTTTGCAGCATGACTGCGTCCTGGAACAATCAAAGGAAACTTCTCTTTGAGATCCAGAGATGCATTCTTAAGCCGACCTCCTATCCTGAGAAGGCTTCTACTATCTACGTAAGGGTTCAGTTTTTTCAGAGCGCTGTGTCTCGGAATGTCATTTCTTTTGGCGATGCAGGTAAGCTCTTCTTGGTAAGCTTCCCTCTGAACGCTTTTGATTACAACTTCCTCTGCTTGTAACAACTCTTTCACTGTACGAGGCTTAGCACAATAGTGCCACGATCTGCAGGCACTTTCTCTACCAGACGACTTGTAAGTCTGGGTGACATGTATGAGAAAAGCTATTGCTCTGACTAATGACCTCCAAGAAGAGAATCGCTCGAATCGTTGACATTCAAGAGAAAAATCATCAGATACAATAGTAGCAAGAGGACGAACTTCTGTGTCCAACTCTGGCCCGAGGAGGTCAAATTCCTTCTCCTCTGGAGACAGATTCTGATCCATTTGCGACAGGAAGGCAGGTCCTGTAAGCCAGGTAGTGGTGCTCAACAGGGCTGCTGGAACGGAGCGGGTGGCGTGGTCTGCAGGGTTATGCTTAGTAGACACATAGTGCCATTGCATTGGGCTTGACACTCTGTGGATACGCTGCACTCTGTTGGCAACGTATACATAGAAACGCCTTGTCTGGTTATATATGTACCCCAAGACGACTCTACTATCCGTGTAAAACTCCACAGCATCTAGAGTAAAGTCCAGCTCGTTTGTGATTGTCTCTGCTATCTCTGCCGCTAAAACCGCAGCTCCTAGTTCCAGCCTGGGAATAGTATGAGCAGCTTGCGGAGCTAATTTCGCCTTCCCTAGGACGAATCCGGTGTGACATGCTCCTTGGCCATTGATGACACGAAGATATGCCACTGCTGCAATAGCTCTGACAGAAGCATCAGAGAAAATGTGGAGTTCCTTTCTCATAGCTGTAGAGAGGGTAGTATAAACATATGCTCTGGGAATCTCCAGCTGTTTGAGATCTTGTAGGGATTTCCTCCATGCATTCCATGCTTCTTCCTTATGTTCAGGGAGAGGAGAGTCCCAGTCAAAAGCCTCACCTGAGAGTTCTCGTAGCAGGAATTTCCCTTCAATGATGATAGGAGCAACGAACCCAAGTGGGTCGAAGAGACTGTTGACAGTAGCAAGTATCCCTCTGCGAGTAAAGGGCTTCTTAATATCGGTTACATGAAAGGTGAATGTGTCCCCCTTCACATCCCAGCTAAGTCCGAGACTACGTAGGATGGGAGTAGGGTCAACTTCCAAGTTGAGATCTTTGAGTCCCTTCGCATGGTCTTCGGTCGGGAATGCGTTCATTACTTCCCTGCTATTAGAAGCGAACTTGTGTAGTCTTAAATTTGACATGGCCAGCATTTTCTTTGTTCGTGTCAACAAATCAATCGTTCCAGCAGCTGAGGGTGTCGCCAAAAGTCCATCATCGACGTAGAATTCTCTTTCTACAAAGTGTCTGGCGTCTGAACCATACTCCTCCTCACCATAAGCTGCTGCTCGTCGGAGACCATAAATGGCTACAGCAGGAGATGGACTATTACCGAACACGTGCACCCTCATTCGGTATTCGATGATCTCTTTACTGGTGTCATTATCCTTGAACCAGAGAAAACGAAGGAAGTCTCTATCTTCCTCTTTTACAATGAAGCTGTGAAACATCTGTTCGATGTCCGCAGTTACAGCTACCAGCTCCCTTCTAAAACGCAGTAAGACTCCCAAGAGGCTATTATTTAAGTCAGGACCAGAGAGAAGAACATCGTTCAAGGAGATGCCCTGTTTTTGCGCGCTGGAGTCGAAGACAACTCTGATCTGACCGGGTTTCTGTGGGTGATACACCCCAAAGGTAGGCAAATACCAACATTCCTGGCCTTCTCGGAGAGGAGGGGCTACTTCGGCATGATCACGATCAAAGATGTTCTGCATGAAGGTAACAAAATGAGACTTCATCTCAGGCTTCTTTTCCAGTGTGCGCAAAAGGGAGGTTAGGCGTGTTAATACCTGTTCTCTATTATTAGGGAGTCGTTGGCGAGGTGTTCTGAATGGGAGTGGTGCGACCCAACTATTGCTCCCGTCCATGAACATCTCTTTATCCATGATGTCCAGAAAACGCCTGTCTTCAATAGACAATCCAACTTTATTATCCTCTTTTGTCCTCTCGAAGATGGTATCCCCTATGGCATAGTCATCAAAGATGAAAGTGCCGTGCGCCAGAGATATCTCAGGCAGAGGCTTGATGTCAAACTTCTCCCTGACGCTGAGTTTGTTGGGACATGGAGGAAGAAGAGAAGGACGTCCATTATCAAGTACATGGGTGCGATAAGCACTAAGTGCTGCAGTCATGTGCACGGATCCTAAGCAGACGTCTCCCACTACGACCCATCCTAGGTCTAGTCTTTGCGCATAGGGTGCGTTATTAGATCCATTACGTTGCTCCCGTACTTTATGCACCTGAAGGATGTCACGACCCAACAGAAGAAGAATTTGCGCTTCTGGATCCAAACGAGGAATGCAATGAGCGATGGGCTTTAGGTGAGTGTGCCAACGTGCTGCGTCAGGTGTTGGTATCTCGGCCCTGTCATCCGGCATATTGTTGCATTCGATCAATGTTGGCAGTTTCACCTTTGTCACTCCATCTAAAGACTCTATAATGAAACCCCTAGCTCTTCTTCCCGCAGTCTCTGTCACACCCGCGCAGGTACGTAGAGTGTATGTTGAGTTCTCTCCTTTGACATGCAACAAGTCGAAGAACTTGGTTCTAGCGAGCGATCTATTGCTCTGGTCATCCAGGATCACATAAAGTTTGATTGCCCCTTCTGGGTGGCCTTCTGGGTAAACTTTAGCCAGGCAAATCTTAGAACAGGACCGTGAACATTTGCCGTAACCACAGACTTCTGTACACTTGGAAGTAATAGCAGACTGAGGCGTGTCTATCTCTCCCTCCCCGCCATGATCGAATAAGTTTGAAGGCGGCGGTCCTGGATGAAGCGCTGCGATATGAGCATCACTGCCACATTCCTTACATTTAATAGCTGTCTTACAGTCCCTGGCCAGATGAGTGGTTGTTGCACAGCACCTGTAGCAAACACCTTTCTCCTTTAGGAAAGTCTTGCGCTCATCCAAAGGTTTGATCCTAAAACCTCTGCAACGATTGAGAGGGTGGGGCTTCTTATGAATCGGGCAGGTCTTATCCACATCCTCCAACTCATAGTTTGAGCTGCGCGTCTGACTCCCAATCCCTAATGACACTTCCGTCTTGTGAGTGTAGACTGGGCTTTTCATTTGTCTCTTGAATGGCTGCTCTGGTTTCAACACACTATGGATTCCTGAAGACAGAGCAAAACTTGGATCGTTGCGTGTTCGAGCCTCTCTGCAGATGAAATCACAGAAGAATGAGAATGGAGGAAAGGCGACTCGATGTGCTGTTTTATACTGAGAACCTTGAGCCATCCACCTTTCCTGAAGACTGTAAGGTAACTTATCCACAATGGGGGCAATGCCACGAGCGGTGTCAAGATAAGTAAGTCCGGGTAGGTAGCCTTCTTGTTTCGCAGACTCTACTTCTTGTAGAAGATCTCCAAGTTCTCTAAGCTTTTTCGCATCTTTGTTGCTGATTTTTGGAAAGCTATCAATCCTGTCAAAGAGGGATTGCTCAATAATCTCTGGAGAGCCATAGCAATCTTCCAAGCGCTCCCAAGCCTTCCCCAAGCCTGTGCTTGAATTACCTGTGTGCACAGCTCTGATCCTTCGCACATGATGTGAAGACTGTTCTCCCAACCATTTCGACAGAAGGTCTAACTGCTCAGCAGCTGACAGGTGCAAACCTTCAATTGCGTTGACGAAAGATGACTTCCACGCCCAATAATTCTCAGGACGATCGTCAAACTTGAACAGACCAGAGTTAACAAGCTCACGGCGTGCTAAGTACCTGGCGACCTCACCCACATTAGTGTCGTTGTTGAACGATGGTTGTGGTGTTGTCTTATAAGGAGAAGAAGTGAATGGTGGAACTTGGTATCTATGACAAGTTGTTTGCACTGACTTCTGAGGATGCTGCATTATACTCTCAGTATCTGGTTGATTGTTGGAATCTCTGACATCCCAAGCTGCTGAGTGATGCTGCCTTGGGGGTGTTGCGGGCCCCAACACATGGACAATAGGCTTTAGAGGTGGTTGACATGGTTCATCTCCAGCAGGAGACAATCTCAGTTGAGACTGATTCATGACGTAATCACGAGTGCGATCAGAAACTTCTCTCACATCAGAAAAACCTTCTCCGAGCTCACTATCTGCTGCTGCCTCCAAAACCTTCGCCTCAGCGACGGCTGCTGCCACCTCACTTTCATGCTTTATAGCTAACAGAGACGCTTCCATGCGTGCCTCTGTAACTTTCAGTTGAGCCTTTTCAATCAAGATTTCAGATTCTTTTTTAAGGAATTCAGTCCTGGCCCGTGCAGCTTCCAGTTTAGCGCGAGCCCTGGCAGCAGCTATGCTAGCCGATGAGCTTCTAGATCCATTAGTCGAAGCAGAAGCTATAGATCTTGTTTTTAATGCTTGACTTCGCTCTGTTGCTTCCTCAATCTCCGTAGCTTTCTCCGCCATCATGTATTGATAATACCTTCTAGGAGTCCAATGCGTGATGATGAACGAGGAATGATGGAGTTAGAGCATGCTTTCCTTGAACTTTAGTGCCCACTGTGCGGTTGCCTTTTTACTATTCTGTCCTAGATGCGTGTTCCATCTACGCAACACTGACAGATAGCTAACAGGAGTCAGAAAAGGGCAGACGCAGGAGTAAAGTTGAAAGTTTTACTGTTATATTCTTTCCTCTTCTTTCTCTTTTTTGTAAAACTGAAATATACAAAGGTTACAAATGTCTTGTTACAAAATGTTCTCAAAATAAACACAAATGAATTTCCGTTGCTTACAAATATTCTCCGAGCACATATACCAAAAGGCTACAATCAGCTCTGCTTAGTGTTATTGTTAACAAATTGCCATCACCGTTGAATAGTTCGTTTTTAAACTCAAACTAATGAACTTCAAATATATATATATATATATTCATGCAAACACTAAAAAAAAGGTAACAACTTACAGGCAAAGCCTTTCTGAGGCACAACAATGTAAAGGAAGCAGAGAGAAGAGACTTGTTGACCAACCGCATGGAAAGATTCTGGAACACTGCAGTTATTTCCTGGTTAACCTCTAACCCCAAAGTCACATGATCTAAACCAACCACTAAGAACATCTTAAAGTCATCAATTTCTTTGTTGTAACACCAAACTACCACAAGATGGTGCTAAGAAATTAAAAAACAAATGTGTGCCATGACAATATCACTAAACCGTCATTAGGTGCCGCCAGGCGACCGTCTTAATGAGCGAGTCATTGATTCATTCGTTCAAACGATTCGTTCGAACGGCTGAGTCATTCATGAATGAGACAGATTATGGATTGGTCGTTGAATCTTTGAGTCAACCGATTCGTTCAAAATGCTGAATCATTCAGTAATGAGAACGCGTTGTTGTGAGATGCTCGATGGTTCTGCTGTGATCTTTGTTTAACTATTTTCGCTGCTGAAACAGAAAAAAAAGTCAATATTGCATCTAAAATGTAAGTGATTTGACGTGTGTGTGTGTGTGTGTGTGTGTGTGTGTGTGTGTGATTGTGTCTGTTACAGTGATTGTTTAACCCTTGTTAAAGTTTAGGCCTTGTCTTTTTGGATATATATCTTTTTATATAAAAAAAAATAGCATACAACCCATGTATTTTAAATGTATTGTTTGCTTTAAATTACATTGAGATTTGTATGTTTGGTAATTGAACCTGAATGAATTATAAATGAATGTGCTATATTTCAGATCATATATTTGTTTTCCTTAAAATTTGAACTAACACTAACTTTATTCTCATCTGAATGATAGATTATTTATTTATGTATAAAATAAAAACACATTTGATTTTTCTTTTTTAATCAATGTAGAATGTGTACCTGAAAAAATAAACAGATTAGGGCTCTGATCGAGGACAATAAATGAAAACCAATGCAATATGATGAATGTCCAAAAGATTTTTTTTGCTTTTAAACTATGTGTGTGTGTGTGTGTGTGTGTGTGTGTGTGTGTGTGTGTGTAAGAGATTTCGGTTGGGTGACAGTTGTAGTTTACAGTTTGACAAAAGCACAATGTTGTGTTTTATTGTGATTGTACACAAATATAAGTAAACACTTTGCAGTTTGAATAATGTCCTGTATGAACAAAAGGACGGGGTATGTTTTTATGTCTACATTGTTCAATCACGCCTCACACACACACACACACACACACACACACACACGCACACCAACTATTTTTCTAATCAGATCAGGCAAGTAATATTCTGTCTTGGCACACTTCATATAACTTTCAAACTTGTGTACTTATTTCATGTGTGCATTAAGTCCATGAGACCGTAGGGTGTCTCATTTTTCATTTTAGGTTTCAGAAGGTTGCTCACGCATACTTTGTGGTTGATATGTGCCCTCAATGCACACTTTTGCAGAGCCCACACCAATGCAAGCTCTACAGCACACATCTTCTCAAAGGTCAAAGCGGAGTTACGATATTGCCCGTCATGCACAGTAACCCTAAAGGCACCGGGGTGGCGGTGCCACCGGCTTGTTTATATATATATATATATATATATATATATATATATATATATATAAATATAGCTGCGAGCAGCGATGAAGGGCCAAAGCCGGCGGCACCGCCACTCCGGTGCCTTTAGGTAACTAAAGGCACCGGGGTTGCGGTGCCACCGGCTTGGGCCCGTAATCGCTGCTCGCAGCTATATTTATTATTATTTTTCTGCTACCTTTTGGACACTTTTGGAGGCCTTAACATGCTCAAAAACTCCTGAAACTTTGCACACATGTCAGAACCCGCGGCCATCAGGGCCGGGCTGAAGATGGTACCCGGGCGTGGCAGGGGGGCTCGACAGCGCCCCCTGGAACGGGGTCCGAAAACATGGTCCATAACTCAAACACGCTTGCATGTAATAATATGAAACTCGGTACACATGTAGATCTCCTCGTTTCATATATACTTCACACTCTTACTTTTTACCCCAGCCCAACAGGAAGTCGGCTATTTAGGGTTGTTGGTAAAACACACGCAATGGAATGTGAAATACTCCTCCTAGAGAATTCAAACAAACGGCACGAAACTCGGTCAGCATGAAGTCAAGACATTGAGGATGAAAGTTTGCGAGGGGATTTTTGATATCTCGAACGGTTTGGCCGTGGCGAGGAAACAAAATTATGGCGAGAAACGTGAAACAGGAAGTGTGTCATAACTACTGCATACATTAACTGATCTTGATGAAACTTCAGCAGTGTGTTCGTTGTAAGAGCCCGATCACATGGATGTGACTATTGTGAGTCAAAGTTATAGCGCCACCAACTGGCAGAAGGAAGTGTGTCACTTCCTAAATGCTTTGAAATCACCCTCTTATTTTTACCCGATTTGCTTCAAACTTCACTACTATAATGTAAACACACGGCAGATGTAGACCTGTGAATGGATTCTTGATATCTTAGATACTGTTGTCGTGGCAACGCATCAAACTTTAATATTCTTTTTTTATGCTTTTGAGACTCTTAGCATGCCTGAAATTGCTTAAAATTGCATGAAACTCGACAGACACATCTCATTTATTAGCCAGTAGACATGTGCAAAGTTTCAGAAACGGGCGTGTTGAGGGCTCAGTAGCGCCACCTTTTGTCAAAAGTGGGGGGATTAATTTTATCTACAGTAATAAAAATCGGTATGTGTATTGTTCTCCTCCAGCCAGACAAGTTTCTAATTTACACTCAATAGCTCCAACCAACAGGAAGTCAGATATTTTGGTTTGAAAATTGTCATTTTATGTCTCTCTCTCTCTCTGAGCCTACGTCTCTGTGTGTGTGTGTGTGTCTGTGAGTGTGGGGAGGGGGAGGGGGGCTAGATTAACCATTTGACTGCTGTGTGGTTTGGCCTGCATTAAAAAAGAAAATAAATGTCTTACGCCTTGTATTTTTTAAATAAGTTGTATTAATAAGTAAAGGCATATAACCAGTTGAATTGTAGTGCATTGAAAATAGTTTTATATAATTAGTTTATTAATTAAATTAACTTGGTCCATAAACTTCGTCAGAAAATTTGGTCCATAAATCAAACACACTTGCATGTAATATTATGAAACTCTGTACTCATATAGATCTCATCGGGCCAAACAACTTTAAGCCAGCCCAACAGGAAGTGGGCTATTTTTGTCTTAATGTGGATGTTTTGCAAAACCAGGCTCTACATTTTTACCCACTCCTCTTAAGTGGTTTATTTTATTCCCACCAAACTTTTTCAACATGATGAAAATACATTAAAGAAGCATAATTGTGAATATCTATTGAATATCTCTAATTGTTTTGCTATGGCGAGGGATTAAAGTCATGTAAAAAAAATAAACACTAAAAGCCTCATATCTTCTAAAAATTTAATTATACACCATTTATTTCTAGATAAAATTATACAAATATCAGAACTAAACCCATTTTATTCTTGTTTTGCAATTTAAGAATAATGTACAAGTTTAAAAACAGCCAGGATGCACTATTCAGTTAAAAAATAAATATATCAAATAATACATAGGGCTATACTGCCCTCTTGTGTTCAAAATCAGGTAGGCCTGTTGTATTTAAATATAGGTAGCTGCTATGTGACTCCGAGAATTTTTTCTCACCGGTTATTTGACGTGTAACACCGGGGGCTTTTATATCGCTAAGTTAAAAGTGAAAGTAAAGTAAGGACATTTATAGTGGTGGCGCTCGCAGTGCGCTCGAATGAATTTCTATGGAAGTAGAAATGAAAAAACGTTCGCTCTGTTTTGCTTGCTCGTCGCCATGGACACGCACCGTAATGAATGCCACTGCAGCCGCATACTTTTTAGTGTCACTTTAAAATTAGTGCAATATCGGGGGCCAATTGCTTGAATTGTGAGTTCAATAGTCTATTATTTTTCACGGAAAACACAACAACAAAAGAGTACAATGATAGATTCGCTTAAATAGGCGCTTTTACATAAAATATAGCCTATTCCGTCATCATCTTTTCAGTCAGCTCTTCACTCTCGTGATTAATGAAATTTGACTCCTGTTGCTGATATTTGCTGCAACTTTCGTTCTGCTCACAATTTAGTAAGCAAACACGCTTCAAATGTGTTTTTATTTTATTTTTGTGTATATATGTGTGTGTATATATATATATATATATATATATATATATATATAGCTTATGTTTCAAATATGAGTTAATTAACAATCGTTGGAAAGAATGATACTTTTAAACATATCACTAAGCCGTCATTAGGTGTCGCCAGGCGACCGTCTTAATGAGCGAGTCATTGATTCATTTGTTCGAACGATTCGTTCGAACGGCTGAGTCATTCATGAATGAGACAGATTATGGATTGGTCATTGAATCTTTGAGTCAACCGATTCGGTCAAAATGCTGAATCATTCAGTAATGAGAAAACACGTTGCTGTTAGATGCTCGATGGTTCTGCTGTGATCTTTGTTTAACTAGTTTCACTGCTGAAACAGAAAAAAGTCAATATTGCATATAAAATGTAAGTGATTTGACTTATGTGTGTGTCTGTGTCTGTGTGTGTGTGTGTGTGTGTGTGTGTGTGTGTGTGTGTGTGTGTGTGTGTGTGTGTGTGTGTGTGTGTATGATTGTGTCTGTTACTTTTTGGATATATATATTTTTATATAAAAAAAAATAGGCATACAACCCATATATTTTAAATGTATTGTTTGCTTTAAATTACATTAAGATTTGTATGTTTGGTAATTGAACCTGAATGAATTTTAAATGAATGTGCTATATTTCAGAGTTTTCCTTAAAATTTGACCTAACACTAACTTTATTCTCATCTGAATGATAGATTATTTATTTCTGTATAAAATAAAAAAGAGATTTTGGTTGGGTGACAGTTGTAGTTTACAGTTTGACAAAAGCACAATGTTGTGTTTTATTGCGATTGTTCACAAATATAAGTAAACACTTTGCAGTTTGAATAATGTCCTGTATGAACAAAAGGACGGAGTATGTTTTTATGTCTACATTGTTCAATCACGTTTCACACACACACTTTTTTTCTAATCAGATCAGGCAAGTAATATTCTGTCTTGGCACAATTGATTTAACTTTCATAACTTACTTATTTCATGTGTCCATTAAGTCCATGAGACCGTAGGGTGTCTCATTTTTCATTTTAGGTTTCAGAAGGTTGCTCACGCATATGATATGTGCCCTCAATGCACACTTTTGCAGAGCCCACACCAATGCAAGCTCTACAGCACACATCTTCTCAAAGGTCAAAGCGGAGTTACGATATTGCCCGTCATGCACAGTAACCCTAAAGGCACCGGGGTGGCGGTGCCACCGGCTTGTTTATATATATATATATATATATATATATATATATATATATATATATATATATATATAAATATAGCTGCGAGCAGCGATGAAGGGCCAAAGCCGGCGGCACCGCCACTCCGGTGCCTTTAGGTAACTAAAGGCACCGGGGTTGCGGTGCCACCGGCTTGGGCCCGTAATCGCTGCTCGCAGCTATATTTTTTTTTTTGTTTTTTGTTTTTTTTTTAAAAAGTAAATATATTAACACAACTGTGACTTTAAATTTAAAAAAATAAAAAAGTTAATTAATTTTATATTCCTCAAATTCACGCAATTGTTTCAGTTTCAAAAGATGTCTACAAAATAATCCGTTCACACAGAAACCATGGTCTCTATTCAGAGCAGCAAAGGAAACCATGCCACATGTTTTCTATGCTACTAGTTTCAATCAAGTATTTGATACACCTGATGGTGACATGGACTTAGTTTCACATTTGAGGGAGGACTGTATCATCATCATCAAATAAAACCTTCAAAATCCACATTTAGATGAAGTTTGTTAAAACCTACTATCCTCCATCTGTTTGCATCTGTAGATTTCTTCTAAATTCACCAATTTAGATTTCTACATTTCAGGGGGAACGACTCTTGATGTAAGTCATTAACTTTAATAATAAGAATTTTAGGCCATAAAAAGACATAAAAACGTCCGGATTTTCCATTTAAGGTCATAAATTACTTTTAGCTACGTCTTAAATTGATATGCTCATTCATTCATTATCGCGATATAATTTTTCTCGATAAAACGATATCAAGTTCGAGTCAATATCGTCAATACTCGATATCAATATATTTCATAAATATAAAAAAAAGCACCCCAGATAAAGGGGCACTTTCTCTCCTGGAATAAAAAGGGCAGGTGCTCAAGCCCCTTTTGATGTCTATGTGTGCACGTGCCACTAGGCCACAATATCAAAGGTGACTGTATGAAGACGGCCTTCCAGAGTTGAATCGAGGGTCACAGACAACAGAGGAAAAACTGTTGAAGGCAAATAATGAGAGGCAACTAATCACATAATTGTGCATTGATGGATTAACAATATGATCCATATGTGTAGAATAAATATAGATCAGATGTACAGTATTTCTGAAGGATCATGTGACACTGAAGACTGGAGTAATGATGCTGAACATTCAGCTTTGATCACAGGAATAAATTACACTTTACTGTATATTCACATAGAAAACAATGGAAGCTTGTTTCCGCCACAGAATACAACATTTTAAAAGATAATTGCAACTTTTTATCTCAGAATTGCGAGTTTACATCTGACAATTCTGACATCTTTTCTCAAAATTGTGAGTTATAAAGTCAGAATTGTGAGGTAAAGTTGCAATTGCGAGTTATGAAGTTAGAATTGCATGATATAAAGTCAGAATTGTGTAATAAAAATTCAGAATTGCGTGATATAAAGTTGCAATTGTGACTAATAAAGTTAGAATTGAGTAAATATAAAGTGAGTTTATTTCTCACAATTGCTACTTTATATGACGAAATTGTGAGAGAGAAAAAGTCAGAATTGTGAGATAAAAAAAAATGTGCATTTCATTTAATTTTATCTTTATGTCATTTATAATAATGTTAATCTGTATTTTTATTTTTAACTAAAAGCCCTACTAGGGACAAGTGTTGTGAATTAGCTTTAGTTAAAAACACTGATACATACATCAGATGACTGTTTAAGATTATCTTTTGTATCTGTCCCTGTCTAAATAAACTTAAATAAAATAAGAGGAAGTGCATTCCATAACCTGGTGCAGCAACAGAGAAAGCTGTCTCCCCCATAGACTTAATCTCCAGGGATCTCAGTGGAGCGAGGGTGGGAAGCGCACAGGCTGACTAAGCCACGGATATAAGAAGGGGATATTTCATGCATAGCTTTATATGTTAGTGTGAGAGTTTTAGAAGCAATACATGGCTGAACGGGAAGCCAATGCAAGCTATTATGTAACCTTATGTAGCCACGCCCCTTTTCCGCGCTGAGCTCATTGTCTTTTAAAAAAAAAAAAAAAAAAAAAAATTTTATTCAGTATTACGCTGAGCTCATTGTCTTTTGACTTCCGGTCTGTATTTTCACAGCGATCTTGCGTAGTTATGAATGAACGAATGAACGGCTCGTTAAAAAAATTCCCAAGGTCCATTTGTTAAGACATGTGCTTTACAATCCTTATCATAAACATTACAATGCTCATGATAACTTTCGTTAACTCTACAATAAGTAAATCAACTTCTGGACAGCGATGCCATAGAAATATACAGAGCGACCGCAAAAACGGAAGTTCAAAGACAATATTCTAAAGATGGCGGCGCCCTCGTTTCTCTGGCGCATACGGTCTATAAAGCACGCCTGTGAAGTGCTGACGTGGTGAAGTGTGTGTAAGCACACGTGCTGCTGGATTCTGGATGTACTGCGGCCGTTTTATTGATGTAGCAGGTAAACCAACAAATAGTGCATTACAAGTCTATTAATACTCTAATGAGAGTTAGTCGACATGTACTTGAAAAGTTACTTATAATTAGTAGAATGTCTAAAGTGGACTATTGATAAAAAAGTGCAACCCCACGTTTTATTTCCCGTGTTCTGACGATTCATGCTACCCATCGAGATTTGCTACTTAATGGTTATGCGCATGTGCAGACGCACAGTTTTTTTTAACAAAAGGTACATTTTCATGTGTTATATTGTAATTTCCCTTTAAAAATGCTAACTAGCATATGAATATGTGTACGGTCAGCCAGCTGAACAATAATAACAAAGTTTCAGTTACTAAGGAAAAGTGTGCTTTGACAAGTCAAAGATGAATATTTGATGATAATTTTTAATTTTCACACCGTTTTAAAAATAGAAACAGTAGTCTACAGTACTCATAACTTAGAATTGTATTATAATTGTATTTCATATAATATTAATCGACATTCTGTGATCGATTCGCGTTACGGTAGCATTTTTCGACAAGGCAACACAAATCGTCAGAACACCGTCACACACTCCGAGAGAAGTTTAGAGGTGACAGCAGGATCAGATTTTGAGCTGATGTAAATGTGATGTAAAGTGATATTTAACCCCAAACCATATTTCCTAATTATTTGCCCCAAAGGAAGCATATAAACACTAAACAATATGGGACCCAGGACAGATCCCTGAGGAACACCATGGCGGACTTGTCCAATTTCAGATTTGTTGTTTTCGAAGACAACGACCTGGAAAGGATCAGTGAGGTAAGAGTAAGTTAAGCACAGTTTAGCGGGACAGAGGCACAGTGTGTCGAAGCTGCACTGAGATCTCACAACACCCGTAGAGGCTCCAGAGTCGATATGATATCGAAAGTCTGATATGAATGGATTCATTGAGTCTGATACTGCCATTCCACCTCTGATTTACTATTTTTTTTAGTCTGATACTGTTTTGCTATTTTATATTTGAGTCTGATACTGTTTTGTGACTCCTGTTTTACTTACTTAATTTTATTTAAAAGCACTTTAAATGCACCTGGAGACCAAAGTGCCGTACAATCAGCAGCATAAAACAAACAACACATAAAAACAACGTGCAACTTACTAATACTAGATACTAGCCCAACCTCTCAAAGGCTAAAGACAAGAAATCATTTTTAACACTGGTTTTAAAGAAGTGATCTCTCTTAAGACTATTCCAAAGCCTCGAACCCGCAACAGCAAAGGCCAGATCACCTTTTAACTTTAAATGAGATCGAGGGACAGAAAGCAATGATTTATTATTCGATCTTAAAGACCTAGCTTGATGAAGAGCTCAGACACATAGGAGCTATCCTCCTGTTTTAAAGCTTTTCTTCGCTGATTTGTGTTGAGTTGTTATGCAGGTTTTATTTTATTTTAACTCTGCTGTTCTGTAAAGCACTTTGGTTAGCCAGTGGCTGTTGAAAAATGTGCTATATAAATAAAATGAACTTGAACTTCATAACACAAACCAAGTCTGTCTCTATACTGTGTCCCTTTCTAAACCCAGACTGAAAAGGTTCGACAAGCTTGTTGGATGACAGGTGTGAGGAGTTGTGCCTCAACAACACTTTCCAAAGCCTTAGCAAGAAAGGGCAGGTTTGAGATTGGCCTGTAATTTGATAGTCTGACTTTGATAGATCACATCCAGGCTTTTTAAGGACTGGTGTAAAACCTGCAACCTTACGGGCTTTTGGAACCATACCAGTTGTAAGAGAGGTGTTCACAAATGAGGGGACTAATTGAAGAGAGAGAGACACACACACACATGCACTTATACACACATTCTCACACACGCCCCTTAACCCTCTACCGCACGCATTATGATAGACCTATAGAAAAAAATATTTGACTCTTTTTATTTTCTTAGAATGGCTGAACTTGAAGTGCTGTAAAAAGAAAATTTTCATTTATTTTAATTTTAAGGTCCTTTATGATATCAACAACATACAACAGTGGATTTTTTTTAGAAAAAAAAATTGCCATTTAAATTTGATTTTTTTTTCCATAATACAAATGCATTGGCAGTATGACGAGCCGTTTTATTTCCAGGATACTAATTCTTAATATCAACAATTCAATTTTTACTAGATAAAATGATAGTTATTGATATCAGGAATTAGATTTCTACTATAACAATGGCAATTTTTGATATAAGAAATTACATTTCCACTGGTAACAATGCTACTTCTTGATTTCCACAATTATATTTTCACTATAGTTAAAATGCTAATTCTTGGTTTCAACTAGTAAAAACCTTTATTTTTTATATCAAGAATTCAATTTTCACTAGTTGAAATGATTTTTTTTTTTTGTATCAATTCAATTGTTGATATCAAGAATAGACATTTCAACTAGTGACATTTGAATTATTGATATCAGGAATTCACATATGTACTAACAAAGAAATTATTGATATCAAAATTATATTTCTACTAGTAAGAAATCAATTCTTGATATCAACAATTGATTTTAAATGGCAGCCTATGGTGACACTTCACTAGTGAAAATACAATTATAGATATCAAGAATTCATATCATGGAAATGAATAAAAGTTAAAACGGCTTTCAATATTGGCAATCCTTAAGTAACCTATGACTAATCAACATAGCATTAATGTTGTTATTGCTACAGTTTAACCTGTCTAGCTAGCTAAACTTTTGGAATAATGTCATTCCACTATTGCACAGTGCCGTTTGGCAACACAGACATTTGATCGATTTACCAAAAACTAATTTCATAAAAACTTTTTTGAGTGGTGAATATGTCATCATAACTTAACTGAGGTGATGTTTAGATTTGTTTTGTGTATGTGATATGGGCTGGTCCTTGTTTGTTACTGACGTTTTAGTTTGCTTTCAGCAACAGTACTTGTATTCATTGCAATCCATATACAATCAATAGTGACTATGTGAAAACTGGAGAATGCAGTTTCAGGAAAACTAAATGCAGAGCAAGGTACCAAACTGATAAACTTATACATGCTTAAAATTGTATCCATAAAGATACTAAGAAATGTGTTTCACTCCTGCACAGAAGAACAAACTGATGGCTGAATTGGTGCAAGAGCTCTGTTGATCTTGTTGGGATTTGCAGCACCATCACTACCGATAGACGAGTAGTACTTGTTCTTGCTGTCTTTAGTGCTTCAGCGTATTGACTCTTAAATATTCATCATACATGAGCTTATGGACAGTTAACCTGATTTCTTATATTGCTGTTCTTTCCACCTTGAGAGCCCTGAGCTCAGTGATATAGCAAGGAGACGATTTAACATGAAACAGCACGTTCGCTAACATGTCCAAAGCAGAGGACGAAATATAATTATAGTGATCAACAGTTTCAACTGTGCTGTGAGATCATACATGAAAGGCTGCCAAAATTAATATTCTTGACATTTCTAAAACTAATGACCCTTTTTTGGAACATTTAAATTAAAAGTGTGAAGCTTCACTAATACACCAGTCACTGCGGTCTAGCTGGTCAATGTCCACCCCGACTGAACACACCAGATAAAGTTGTTATGAGTGGGAAATTTGACATGCTGAGTCATGTTAAAACAGTCTAATACATCCATGAGTTCAACTGTTAGATTACTATTAAAGTTATCCACATGGATATTAATGTCTCCAGTGAGAATCATTGATGGACAGACAGAGCTAACAGATGTAAGTAGTTCATTGAAAAACAAAGAATTAGGTTTTGGAGGTCGATAGATGAGTAGCTACAATAAGAACAGGAGAAGTCCGTTCATTTTGAAGGAAACACACTCAAATGATGATACACAGGGAATGGAAATTTCCATAACAGATTATCATCTCTGTAGATGACAGCAAGACCAGCCTATATCCCGGTGGAGTACGCTACTCATATTTAAGTTTATGAAGTCTCACAGATACAACATAAATCCAGTGCATTGTTCAATATGATATCATAGAGTCTTATTGTTCAATGAACGAAGATTTAGATGTGCAAATTGCGAATTTTCTGATGGTATACAGAGCCAGTGGTGGATAACGCTAGTTTGCATGGCACACACCGCATAAAGAGTGCTTTTTTGTTTCTGAGTCCATAGACCGAGAGGCGATACGACTGTAATGCCAGTCCCAGTCGTGTATGGACGATCGGCCGATGTAGAAGTCGAGACGATTTCAGGGTCTTTTGAACACAGACATCAAGGAAGTATGTGATGTTCCAATGAGAGAAGTCCAGAGAACCTCATCATGATGAAATCCATGCGAATGTTGAAGGACCCGCTCTCCAGATGACGGGAGATCCGCTAGAGGTAGCCTGGTTAAAACCAGAGCATTCTCAGTTGTAAGTGAGTTATGGTCTGGCAAAGCGTCATAGACAAATCATTTCCAGAGGGGCGTCACCAACGGACGTAGCGGATAGACTAAACCCAATCAGAGCGATGAAGGAGATGGCGTATGCAGAGCGGCGGAGACACATCTCCGAGAGTTGTTCTTTGCTCGGTTTTTAACTAAAAGGAAACGTTCAAATGGCTTAAAACAGACGCGATAGCTGATTGGAACGAGTGATGTTCGACGGCGGCATCCATCTTTGTAATGTAGGCTACAAAATCTGCTTCAAAATCCCAGCGCTGTCCTCATCGTGTAAAGCCGGCCCAACGCTTCTGACTGGTGCCGCGATTACGGCGGATTGGAAATGGGCTTGAATGAGCTCTTCGCCAGACTAACTTTCAGAGCAAACCTAAATTTGCCGGAAGTTGTCTGGGTTTTCCCAGGCTATAGATAGGAACAACAATATCCAATTTGAGTTTGTTGAGGTGGACACGCTGTTGTCGAGATAGCAGATCCCGGTCAGAAACACTCCACCATAGAGCTCCAGTATCCGTAAAAGCAGTGTAAAAACACCAACTAATAAAATCCATAGCCTACTCCTGAAGAATGAATAAAGTAAATTAAAAAAGACGACCGGAGAAGCGGCAGCGAACATGCGCCAGCGTATTCTCTCCACGTGTCGTTGTCGTGTGTTTAAATGCATTATAGGAAGGTTCAGATTATGACTGTTTATTCCTTAGATCAAAATGCATTATAAGGTGCATTACAAGGCATGACTACTGAATTAAACTACTTTTATAATAGTATTTTAAAAGGTGTTGCGAATTAGCCATGGCTATAAACACTGAGGCCTCGGTGTCACGGTGGGTTTGTCATGTTTAGTGGTTCGCCGTCTGTCTGTTCGTCATGCCAGTGTTTCCCGTTAGCCACGCCCCCTTGTTATCCTGTCTAGCCCGTTTACCCCTAAGCCCTGTGTTTCAGCCCTGTCTGTGTGAGTTCTTGTTTGGTTGTGTGTCGTTGTAGGTTGTTCTGTTCCCGAGTCTGGTTCCCTTATCTGAGTCTTTGTTTAGTTTGAGTGTATTTAAATAAACGTGCTGCATTTGGATCCTCCTTGCTTCAACCTCCCCTCATAACACTCGGATTGGTTTTTATGTAATAATCTATGGGTTTTTTTGTATCTGTCCCTATTCAAATAAACAACAAATAAATAAATAAAATAATAAATTATACATACAGGCTTTACTGTAAGTAAAGTTGCTGATTTTTGACCTTCTTCATTGCTTGTTTTAAGTCAAGTCATCTTCATTTATATAGCGCTTTTAACAATGGATTGTTTCAAAGCAGCTTTACAGAGATAAACATATAATTTAAGGTAACAGAGATTGTTTTGGCTTTATAGCGATTCTTGAATAATGTTATTTCCAGCTAAAGTTAATTTTGATTGATTCACCTCTTGACTTTAAACTGAACCTGTGATTAACGCTGACGGCGTTCACATGCACATTCAGAACTGATTATATAGTTTTGTGCTTTTGAAAATATGTGCGCAGGTTTGTAATTCCATACAACCCATGCCTAAACAAACTACTTGTCTTGCCTATACATTTTGATACAGAATTTTGTTTTATTTTATCACTTCGGGGTACGCGAACGCTTTATCTGTGGGAAAGGGATCCTCCATAAAGTCCTGACTTTTTAAAACCCTTAAACTTTCTATTTATTTCCAGGTTTTTCTAGTAATCATGTTCGTTTATGAGCTGCTAAGTTGCATGCAATTAAAATAAAAATGAATTGAAATCAAATTAGTGAATTAAAACTAAATCCTGACGGAACCCTTTCACTGTGTTTCATGTTGACTTGCAAGAAGCTGATTGTCCATTCTCAGGAGTCAGGACTTTATCTCAGCTGGAGATCACACTATAACCCAGTCAGCACGCACAGCTCCACTGGGGTTAATGGTTCACTGGCCTTATAACACAGTTGTGAAATGCTGAGCAGTGACTGGCCCTGAAGGACCCGGGAGGGTTGTTCTGTAAAAGCAGCTTATCTCAGCTGACATGCTGGTATAAATGCAGCGTTCGGCTCCTGTGTGGATATAAGCCTTCAGACGTCTTCATCATCTTCATCTTCATCATCATCATCCGCCTGCGCTCTTCTGGTCGACATGGGTGTGGCGTACAGCGTGGGAGAGTAAGTAACTCACAGGCTTTTACATTCCACTTTGAATCTGTAACATCCATGCATTGCAGAAAATGTACTTTATTGGCATCGAAAGTTCATCCATGCACTCTTACAGTAGTTAATCTGGTGTGCTTCGCGTGTCCGAGATTAATGTTTTTATTTCAATTAAATTAATGTAGGCTACTATATTTTAGTTCGATAAATTTCTTTTTTTTTTTTTTTTTTTTTTTTTTTTGAGGCGATTTTATGTTAATAAATTATATTTATATAAAGTATATTTACACTGTATTTATAATTCATTTATTCACTTTTTGAGCATAGACCAGAACATTGAATTTCCAGCTTAAACTGGTGAATCTTGATTGCTTTAGAGACTGAAGTTTGATCTTTTTTCAAAGACGAGACTTGGCAGATTATTGCTGAAGGAAACCTGTTCTTAAATTCTATATGTTGCGAAACACTGTGTGTGTGTGTGTGTGTGTGTGTGTGTGTGTGTGTGTGTGTGTGTGTGTGTGTGTGTGTGTGTGTGTGTGTGTGTGTGTGAGTGAGTCATTTACAGTCAAACCAAAAATTATTCAGACACCAGATATAATTTTTGATATTGTTTCATAGTGTGATCAGGACACTATAGTTCATTTATGTAAGTGAGGAGAGCAAAATAAAGTAAACTGTGACATATTATACCCAAATATTCTTCATACAGCGACTACAGTGACATTTATACACATTTGGGCCCAATAATGATTCCTCCACTTTGAGCTGATCATGTTTTGCTGAAGTGTGTTTTCTGTAATTGCTAATGCTCTTTTTACACACACACTGAACAACATGAAGCATTGCTTGGTCACTGGTTGAGCTAAACTGGTATTATCTAATTGTGTAGTTAAATTTAACAGCTGACAGATATTCAACATAATTCATGTGTGAGAGTCTAACAGAAGGACGGACAAAACCAGTCAAATATCCACTGATCTGAGAACTGAGTTCTGCTCATGTTTATCACCGTTTTCACGAATAAACTGATAATGTGAGAAATGTTGAAAGTGTCGGAATAAATCTTGGTTTGACTGTGTATATCGCTTTTATTCCGTACTATTGTTCACCCAAAGTCCTCTACAAGCATCCGGATGCATTACACAGGATTAACGTAAGTTGTTTGAGTTTTTGTCTCAAACTATTTCCAGTGAAGTCTTGAGTTACCGTATCTCACTGGGATAATTCCTCGTGTGCGTGTGCCAGAGAAAGCGGTTTTAAGATGACTTCCAGATGTCTGGGAACGCCGGGCTTCAATAGCAGGACTCAAGGGATTCTCATTGCGTAACTGGAGTCTGACGTTGAAACAAGCAATGATTGTCATTTCCAGGAATAGGATCCATTAATAGAGTCCATGCATTATAGTCTGATGGTGGAAATTCTGATGTTAAATCCAGTGCATTTGGTCAATGTGCATCATAAACACACACACATTTACATGCAAATGCTCTGAGCTACAGTTCATGTTTTTATAATATGCATCTTATATGAGCTCGACTCCTCAAGCGTGCGTTTGGTTTCCTTCAGGGTGGATCATCTCTACACGTTCTTCGTCCAGTGGTCTCCGGAAACCATTTACAGTAAACACACCAGCAAGCAGGATTTCCTGAAGGTCCATCAAGAAACCCTCAGTGTGATCGACACTTTACTGAATAACTCTGACCCCAAAAACTGGAAGGTATGTTGCACAGAATTCACATTTAATCAGCATTAATGTGATCAAAGTACAGTACAGTTACCGTGACTCGAAATCCAGCAGGATCATGTACAATAACAATCATTTACATATACAGCGTTCAAAACTTTTAGATCAGTACGAATTTTTAAATGTTTTTAAAAGAAGACTCTTATCCTCACCAAGGCTGCATTTATTTGATTGAAAATACTGAGAGAAAAAACAATAATATTGTTCAATATTACGAGATCTGTTTTCTATGTGAATATACAGTAAAGTGTAATTTATTCCTGTGATAAAGCTGAATTTTCAGCAT
>JARWKJ010000016.1:712167-722167 GCA_029959095.1 Rhinichthys osculus | reverse complement strand
CTTCCAAAGATTTTAAAATTTTGGCACATTTTTTTCTTTATATAGTGTTGATATGGCAACTAGTAAATACAATAAGTTTCATCATGCCGGCACGTGTGGAAAGTTTTAAACCATGTGTGTCACGACGTTAGTTTGTGCCCCGATCACCCATATATTATGACCTCCAAGTCCATTTGCATAAAACATAATCTGAAATTTCATCCTTGTATTGATGCATTTGGCAGACGCTTTTATCTAAAGTGAATTTAAAGTATAACATGAATCAGTTCATGCATTCACTAGGAATTGGACCCTTGACCTTGGTGTTGCTGCTTTATAGATGAATTGAGCTCGTTTCATAATTGATGAACTTTACTCAGTTATTGAACCGAAGTGAATCAACACTGAACTGAATTGATCTGATTATCAGCTTTACAGCAGCAGAATTGGATTTAGTTTTCTTGTTATTTTCCTGTTTATCATCAGCTTTGTTTGAACCCATCTGTATTGTACAAAGCACTGTAGAAATTAATAACACTGACTTGACTTGCATGTGTAGCATCAACATGGTGAAATGTTGCGCTAAAACAACCTGTTCCTGCAACCCTCAGGTGTTCGGAGCGTTTTCCTCAGACCCTTTCCGAGTGACCAGCTTCTGCTACGGGACAGGAGAGACGTTCCTCTACAGCTTCAGTCCTGAGTTTCAGGTACGGGTCGCTCTGATCTTAATATCTCACACCTGAACACATGACCTGTAGTTTCACCTGTTGTTCCACCTGTTGTTCCACCTGTTGTTCCACCTGTAGTTTCACCTGTATTTTGACCTGTTGTTCCACCTGTAGTTTCACCTGTATTTTGACCTGTTGTTCCACCTGTAGTTTGACCTGTAGTTTGACCTGTTGTTCCACCTGTAGTTTCACCTGTATTTTGACCTGTAGTTTCACCTGTTGTTTCACCTGTATTTTGACCTGTAGTTTCACCTGTTGTTCCACCTGTTGTTTCACCTGTTGTTTCACCTGTAGTTTCACCTGTAGTTTCACCTGTTGTTTCACCTGTAGTTTCACCTGTATTTTGACCTGTAGTTTCACCTGTTGTTCCACCTGTTGTTTCACCTGTATTTTGACCTGTAGTTTCACCTGTTGTTCCACCTGTAGTTTCAACTGTTGTTTCACCTGTTGTTTCACCTGTATTTTGACCTGTAGTTTCACCTGTTGTTCCACCTGTTGTTTCACCTGTAGTTTCACCTGTAGTTTCACCTGTTGTTTCACCTGTAGTTTCACCTGTAGTTTCACCTGTTGTTCCACCTGTAGTTTCACCTGTTGTTTCACCTGTAGTTTCACCTGTTGTTTCACCTGTAGTTTCACCTGTTGTTCCACCTGTAGTTTCACCTGTAGTTTCACCTGTTGTTCCACCTGTAGTTTCACCTGTTGTTCCACCTGTAGTTTCACCTGTTGTTTCACCTGTAGTTTCACCTGTTGTTCCACCTGTAGTTTCACCTGTAGTTTCACCTGTTGTTTCACCTGTAGTTTCACCTGTTGTTCCACCTGTAGTTTCACCTGTAGTTTCACCTGTTGTTCCACCTGTAGTTTCACCTGTTGTTCCACCTGTAGTTTCACCTGTTGTTTCACCTGTAGTTTCACCTGTAGTTTCACCTGTTGTTTCACCTGTTGTTTCACCTGTTGTTTGACCTGTTGTTTGACCTGTAGTTTCACCTGTAGTTTCACCTGTAGTTTCACATGTTGTTCGACCTGTTGTTTCACCTGTAGTTTCACCTGTATTTTGACCTGTAGTTTCACCTGTTGTTCCACCTGTAGTTTCACCTGTAGTTTCACCTGTTGTTTCACCTGTTGTTTCACCTGTAGTTTCACCTGTTGTTCCACCTGTATTTTGAGCTGTTGTTTCACCTGTAGTTTCACCTGTTGTTCCACCTGTTGTTCCACCTGTTGTTTGACCTGTTGTTTCACCTGTAGTTTCACCTGTATTTTGACCTGTAGTTTCACCTGTTGTTCCACCTGTAGTTTCACCTGTTGTTTCACCTGTTGTTTCACCTGTAGTTTCACCTGTTGTTCCACCTGTATTTTGACCTGTTGTTTGACCTGTTGTTTGACCTGTAGTTTGACCTGTTGTTCCACCTGTAGTTTGACCTGTAGTTTGACCTGTAGTTTGACCTGTAGTTTGACCTGTTGTTTCACCTGTTGTTTCACCTGTTGATTCACCTGTTGTTTCACCTGTAGTTTGACCTGTAGTTTCACCTGTTGTTTGACCTGTTGTTTCACCTGTAGTTTCACCTGTTGTTTGACCTGTTGTTTGACCTGTAGTTTGACCTGTTGTTCCACCTGTAGTTTGACCTGTAGTTTGACCTGTTGTTCCACCTGTAGTTTGACCTGTAGTTTGACCTGTAGTTTGACCTGTTGTTTCACCTGTAGTTTCACCTGTAGTTTGACCTGTTGTTTCACCTGTAGTTTCACCTGTTGTTTGACCTGTTGTTTGACCTGTAGTTTGACCTGTTGTTCCACCTGTAGTTTGACCTGTAGTTTGACCTGTTGTTCCACCTGTAGTTTGACCTGTAGTTTGACCTGTTGTTTCACCTGTAGTTTCACCTGTAGTTTGACCTGTTGTTTCACCTGTAGTTTCACCTGTTGTTTGACCTGTAGTTTCACCTGTAGTTTCACCTGTTGTTCCACCTGTTGTTTGACCTGTTGTTCCACCTTTAGTTTCACCTGTTGTTCCACCTGTAGTTTGACCTGTAGTTTGACCTGTTGTTCCACCTGTAGTTTAACCTGTAGTTTGACCTGTTGTTCCACCTTTAGTTTCACCTGTTGTTCCACCTGTAGTTTGACCTGTAGTTTGACCTGTTGTTCCACCTGTAGTTTAACCTGTAGTTTGGTTCATGTGCAGATTTTCCGCTGGAGTGGAGAAAACTCCTACTTTGTGAGAGGATTCCTGGACTCGCTTCAGATGGGAGGAGGAGGGTAAGGCATTATCACGCTTTTATTAATGTAATATATAGTCGCAATTGCTAGTTAAAGAGATATAAACATGCAATTCTGAGATAAAAGTTTTTTATTTTTTATTCTGTAAGGGAAACAGGCTTCCATACAACAAAGTAGAAATACTGAAATATTATTTTCTTGTCAAATTATCTAATGATCCAATCAATTCCCCATGAACAAAATCAAGTCGGATATACGTCTGACCATTGGCAACTTCAAACTTTGGTCTCATCAGCTGATTGGTGTGTTTAGATGAATTAATCAGTCCTGTACTGTAATCACTGCCATTGATGCGGAATAAAGGGGAAGTTGTTTTACGCTACAACGGTATTTGAAGCTTCTGCTTTCTGAATGTGGAAGTGAGATAAAGATCTGTCATGTAAATGATCCTTCTGTTCTCATAACTCTTCTGTTCAACACAACATTTGTTCATAAAGCTTCTGCTTTCTAAAATAGATGGTGATGATGAAACACAAAAGCTGTGAAAAAATATAATAAAAAAATTATACAAAATTATAATAAAAAAAATTCAGACAAAACAACAAAACTGCAATTATATCATTTATACATTCAGGCATTTATTCATTATACATACATTATAATTTTACACCAGTTCATGTGGTTTGATTCACATGCAGGGAATGAATGAACTGATTAAATGTACGGCGTGTCGTCATCATGATTCTTGTGCTGGAGATTCATTACATACAAATAATTAACGATTTAATTCTGTTGTGTTTATCTGTTTTCTGTCATATATAATATAATATAATAGTAAAAATTATTTTAAAAAAGGCCCATATTATTAAAAATGTTATGCTGTGAAAATGAATCATTTATATAATGTATATATAATATAATAATAAAAATTATAATAAAATAGATTATATGATTGAATTGTTTTAATGTTGTGAAAATTAATTTATATAATATAGTATAATATCATATCATATAATAATAAAATTGGATTGAACGATTTACATTTTGATGTTGTTAGTTTACAGAAACATCTTCTGATGCACAACCTTGGACACATCATCATTACGTTTTAGTGTTGTGAAAATATTTATTTAATTAATTTATATATAATATAATAATATGAATTAAAATAGAATAGGCCAGTATGATTTACGTTTTACTGTTGTATAATATAATATAACATAATAATAGGTCCATATGATTTGTTTTATTGTTGTGAAAATTAATAATTTTTATATAATTAATTTATATATAATAATGCTGTTTGATTAAACCCACAAAGTCATATTTGTTAATATTCTTCCACACTGAAACAAGGAGACGTGATATTGCGCATTCAATGGCATTTCTATAATCGCTTAAATTTTACGTATTCAGACGGCAAAATGTGATTAAATTGATCTCAAATAACTGTATTAGATCGATTAATAAATAATCAAAGCAGGCATAAATGCACCAGATACCGGTCAAAATTATCCATTTTTCTTTTATGCCAAAAAATCATTAGGATATGAAGTAAAGATCATGTTCCATGAAGATATTTTGTAAATTTCCTATCGTACATAAATACAAAAATTATTTTAGTGAGTGAACGCAGCACAACCGTGAACATAAATGCACAACTTTAAAAGCGATTTTCTCAATGTTTCGATTTTTTTGCACCCTCAGATTTTCAAATATTGTCCTATGCTAATAAACCACACATCAGTGGAACGCTTATTCATTCAGCTCTCTTATGATGCATGCATCTCAATGTTGTGCCTGGTTTTGTGGTCACATGAGTGCTAAAAGCCCGACTGTAATGAGCATGTCTGTTTCTTGAAGGGGTCCGTTCGGGTTGTGGCTGGACGCTGACCTGTACCGTGGATCCAGTTACTCCTGCGACACCTTCTGCAACCGGCCACTCAGTCTTCACCACGACTTCACCGTTCAGGAGCTCGAGGTCTGGACCTTCATCTGAGTCTGTTATCACTGATGCTTCATCTCAACAAACAACGTAGGAAACCGGAGGAACCGGTCTGATAACTCTCACAACTTCTGCCTCGCTCGTAACCGGCTTTAGATAAACGCTCCTGCTAAATCAACCGGCAACAATGTAAACGTAAAGCTAACGAGTCGAGGCAGATCTGGGGTTTTCAGTTGCCATTTCCCGTAACAGTAACCGTTGAGGAGACCTGACGCTACACGATCGGCATCTAGCGCTTCGAGCGCACATGTGTCGAACCATGAAGGCAACACTAGTTTGGAAACGAAACCCGTGAGAACTACTGAGTCTTTACTTTAAAATGCACTTAATAGAGGACCAATGCTTCCGACTACTAAATATCCATGAAAAGGGATTTGAAAAGAAAAAATGGTTCTCTGTATGATTGTATGATTTTACTACAACTTATTTTTTTTACTGTATTTAAAGAGGTTTGCGATGGTTGAGTTGTGTTCGGGGTTTTGGTTGTGTTTATCGTGCAGTGCTGGCGCTGCATCGGGGGTTAGACGTCTAATAAAACATGTTTTTCTGGGAAACTGCGTCTGTTTCACTCTCTCTTCATCATATACAGCATTTACATCTGCATTAGCTTTAGATCCAACTCTAAATCCAGTCTGCCATGTAATATTCATTACAGAATCAAGAAGTTCATATCTAAAGTATAAAGGCCCATCTCACACCAAGACCGATGATTTTAATAACTATAACAATAACTATGATATCTATAACGATAACTATAACAATAACTTTAAGGATAACTATAAAGATGACTATAATGATCACTATAACAAGGACTATAACTTTAACGACTTAAACGATAAATATAACGATAACTATAGCGATGACTATAACGATAGCTATAATGATAACTATAACGATAATTACAACGATAATTATAACGATAACTGTAATGAGGACTATATCGATGACTAACCATAACTATTATGATGACTAACGATAATTATAACGATAACTATAATGAGGACTATATCGATGACTAACGATAATTATAACGATAACTATAATGAGGACTATATCGATGACTATAACAATAACTATTTCGATGACTATAACGATAATTATAACGATAACTGTAATGAGGACTATATCGATGACTAACGATAACTATTATGATGAATAACGATAATTATAACGATAACTATAATGAGGACTATATCGATGACTAACGATAATTATAACGATAACTATAATGAGGACTATATCGATGACTATAACAATAACTATTTCGATGACTATAACGATAATTATAACGATAACTGTAATGAGGACTATATCGATGACTAACGATAACTATTATGATGAATATGAGGGGTGGTGATGGCGCAGTGGATAAGACACATGCCTTTGGTGTGAGAGACCCGGGTTCGAATCCACTGTGAGACACCAATGTGTCCCTGAACAAGACACTTAACCCCTAATTGCTCCAGAGGTGTGCGACCTCTGAAATATAGCAATTGTAAGTCGCTTTGGATAAAAGCGTCAGCTAAATGAATAAATGTAAATGTAATGTAAATGAATAACGATAATTATAACGATAACTATAATGAGGACTATATCGATGACTGTAACGATAATTATCACGATAACTAATGAGGACTTTATCGATGACTAACGATAACTATTATGATGAATAACGATAATTATAACGATAACTATAATGAGGACTATATCGATGACTATAACAATAACTATTTCGATGACTATAACGATAATTATAACGATAACTGTAATGAGGACTATATCGATGACTAACGATAACTATTATGATGAATAACGATAATTATAACGATAACTATAATGAGGACTATATCGATGACTAACGATAATTATAACGATAACTATAATGAGGACTATATCGATGACTATAACAATAACTATTTCGATGACTATAACGATAATTATAACGATAACTGTAATGAGGACTATATCGATGACTAACGATAACTATTATGATGAATAACGATAATTATAACGATAACTATAATGAGGACTATATCGATGACTGTAACGATAATTATTACGATAACTGTAATGAGGACTATATCGATGACTAACGATAACTATTATGATGAATAACGATAATTATAACGATAACTATAATGAGGACTATATCGATGACTATAACAATAACTATTTCGATGACTATAACGATAATTATAACGATAACTGTAATGAGGACTATATCGATGACTAACGATAACTATTATGATGAATAACGATAAATATAACGATAACTATAGCGATGACTATAATGATAACTATAACGATAATTACAACGATGATTATAACGATAACTGTAATGAGGACTTTATCGATGACTAACCATAACTATTATGATGACTAACGATAATTATAACGATAACTATAATGAGGACTATATCGATGACTAACGATAATTATAACGATAACTATTATGAGGACTATATCGATGACTATAACAATAACTATTTCGATGACTATAACGATAATTATAACGATAACTGTAATGAGGACTATATCGATGACTAACGATAACTATTATGATGAATAACGATAATTATAACGATAACTATAATGAGGACTATATCGATGACTGTAACGATAATTATAACGATAACTATAATGAGGACTATATCGATGACTATAACAATAACTCTTACGATGACTATAACGATAATTATAACGATAACTGTAATGAGGACTATATCGATGACTATAACGATAACTATAATGAGGACTATATCGATGACTATAACGATAACTATTACGATGACTATAACGATAATTACAACGATAATTATAACGATAACTGTAATGAGGACTATATCGATGACTATAACGATAACTATTACGATGACTATAACGATAATTACAACGATAATTATAACGATAACTGTAATGAGGACTATATCGATGACTATTACGATGACTATAACGATAATTACAACGATAATTATAACGATAACTGTAATGAGGACTATATCGATGAGACGATGACTAACGATAACTATTATGATGACTAACGATAATTATAACGATAACTATAATGAGGACTACATCGATGACTATAACGATAATTATAACGATAACTATAATGAGGACTATAACGAGGACTATAACGATGACTATAACGATAATTATAACGATAACTGTAATGAGGACTATATCGATGACTAACGATAACTATTACGATGACTATAACGATAATTATAACGATAACTGTAATGAGGACTATATCGATGACTATAACGATAATTATTATGATGACTATAACGATAATTATAACGATAACTGTAATGAGGACTATATCGATGACTAACGATAACTATTATGATGACTAACGATAATTATAACGATAACTATAATGAGGACTATATCGATGACTATAACGATACTTATAACGATAACTATAATGAGGACTATATCGATGACTATAACGATAATTACAACGATAATTATAACTATAACGATAACTTACGATGACTATAACGATAATTACAACGATAATTATAACTATAACGATAACTGCAACTATTATTATAACGATAACTATAATGAGGACTATATCGATAACTATAACGATAATTACAACGATAATTATAACGATAACTATAATAAGGACTATATCGATAACTATAACGGTAATTACAACGATAATTATAACGATAACTATAATAAGGACTATTTCGATAACTATAACGATAATTATAACGATGACTATAATGAGGACTTTATCGATGACTATAACGATGACTATGACGATAACTATAACGATGATTATAACTAAAACGATGACTATAACGATGACTATAACTATAACGATGACTATAACGATAATTACAATGATAATTATAATGATAACTATAATGAGGACAATATATTGAACAAACTGAAATTTTATGTATTATTTAATGAAAATCCTGCCCTTGCCATTGGTGTGAGAAATCAAGATATTAATTAAGATAATTTAATTCCCATTTTAGGGTGAACTATCCATTTAAATGCTCGCGCTCTTTAAAGCAGGATGGATTCTTATTGGCTGTCATTGTTTTTATAATTTAACTGGTAGAAA
Organism: Rhinichthys osculus; assembly: GCA_029959095.1. Classification (NCBI taxonomy): domain Eukaryota; kingdom Metazoa; phylum Chordata; class Actinopteri; order Cypriniformes; family Leuciscidae; genus Rhinichthys; species Rhinichthys osculus. The sequence goes on along the minus strand of JARWKJ010000016.1, from coordinate 713,160 downwards.
AAAATCTTTCTGAAAGTGATTCCAGTGGTATTGTTTCTCAGAGCCGTTATCATTATAGTTGTGGTGTGAATTCTGATATCCTTTTATATTTAGAACGATTTTTAGATCTATATCATTATGGTCATCGCTATCATCATGTAAACGTTTTTTTTTTTTTTTTTTTTTACATTCAAATTGGTTTTGTTTATTTCAAATTGATTCCTTTTCAGGTTAAAATTGTAACACATGTGTTATTTGCTAAGTAATTAGAGTGATGTTATATAGGCCTAAATCAGATCTGATGAGCACGTGCACATGGCTGATAAACTTAATTGTATTTTGTATTAGTTTGCTTCATTCAATTCATAATGTAAAAACGATGTCCTAATAAATCTCTTCTTGAACCCGTGAAGGTTTGATCTGTGAGGAAAGTCAGCATTGCAGAAAACTAGAATATATAACTATATCAACTAGGTTCCTAGTTCGCTTTCCTCGCAGTGTGTTTGCGTGTAGTCTGGTGTTACTATTAGACCCCTGTTACTGCCACTGTTTTATAGTTTTAATTAATGTTTCCATTATTTTCTAAATCTATTTCTACTGTTTTGTATCTGTGTGTCTCTGTCGCCACCTCGCGACGCGTTGCTGTAACTGCAGCACAACTGCGCACTGAAAACCGTCACAAAAAACACGTACATAATCATGAACTTCTTTATCATCGAAATACATTAAACCCCTCGGATTTTGTGGCACGAGCGCAGAAACTCTCAGGTTTTGAGCGCGCGCTGCAGTTCTGCTTCCGCCGGAAGTCGAGTCAGCAGAGAGATTCACTTCCTGGAGAGTGTTTGTGCTGCTGCTGGATTATTTTCCTGCGTGTGTTTGTGTGTTTGCTCGTTCTTAAATCTCGTGTTGTTATTGTTGACGATGGTTTACGGCTGCTGTCCGAACTGACTGCTGTCGGGTGAGTTCTGCTCGTTCTTCACGGATTGGGAATGTGTGATATATCCGCCAGGAAAC
>JARWKJ010000016.1:692167-707167 GCA_029959095.1 Rhinichthys osculus | reverse complement strand
ACACCTCTGCAATGCTGTCGCTCACACACACTCCTCTGCGATGCTGTCGCTCACACACACTCCTCTGCGATGCTGTCGCTCACACACACTCCTCTGCAATGCTGTCGCTCACACACACTCCTCTGTGATGCTGTCGCTCACACACACTCCTCTGCGATGCTGTCGCTCACACACACACCTCTGCAATGCTGTCGCTCACACACACTCCTCTGCGATGCTGTCGCTCACACACACTCCTCTGCAATGCTGTCGCTCACACACACTCCTCTGCGATGCTGTCGCTCACACACACTCCTCTGCGATGCTGTCGCTCACACACACTCCTCTGCAATGCTGTCGCTCACACACACTCCTCTGCGATGCTGTCGCTCACACACACTCCTCTGCGATGCTGTCGCTCACACACACTCCTCTGCAATGCTGTCGCTCACACACACTCCTCTGCGATGCTGTCGCTCACACACACTCCTCTGCGATGCTGTCGCTCACACACACTCCTCTGCAATGCTGTCGCTCACACACTCCTCTGTGATGCTGTCGCTCACACACACTCCTCTGCGATGCTGTCGCTCACACACACACCTCTGCGATGCTGTCGCTCACACACACTCCTCTGCGATGCTGTCGCTCACACACACTCCTCTGCGATGCTGTCGCTCACACACACTCCTCTGTGATGCTGTCGCTCACACACACTCCTCTGCGATGCTGTCGCTCACACACACACCTCTGCGATGCTGTCGCTCACACACACTCCTCTGCGATGCTGTCGCTCACACACACTCCTCTGCGATGCTGTCGCTCACACACACTCCTCTGCGATGCTGTCGCTCACACACACTCCTCTGCGATGCTGTCGCTCACACACACTCCTCTGCGATGCTGTCGCTCACACACACTCCTCTGCGATGCTGTCGCTCACACACACTCCTCTGCGATGCTGTCGCTCACACACACACCTCTGCGATGCTGTCGCTCACACACACTCCTCTGCGATGCTGTCGCTCACACACACTCCTCTGCGATGCTGTCGCTCACACACACACCTCTGAGATGCTGTCGCTCACACACACTCCTCTGCGATGCTGTCGCTCACACACACTCCTCTGCGATGCTGTCGCTCACACACACTCCTCTGCGATGCTGTCGCTCACACACACTCCTCTGCGATGCTGTCGCTCACACACACACCTCTGCGATGCTGTCGCTCACACACACACCTCTGCGATGCTGTCGCTCACACACACTCCTCTGCGATGCTGTCGCTCACACACACTCCTCTGCGATGCTGTCGCTCACACACACACCTCTGCGATGCTGTCGCTCACACACACTCCTCTGCGATGCTGTCGCTCACACACACTCCTCTGCGATGCTGTCGCTCACACACACTCCTCTGCGATGCTGTCGCTCACACACACTCCTCTGCGATGCTGTCGCTCACACACACTCCTCTGCGATGCTGTCGCTCACACACACTCCTCTGCGATGCTGTCGCTCACACACACACCTCTGCGATGCTGTCGCTCACACACACTCCTCTGCGATGCTGTCGCTCACACACACTCCTCTGCGATGCTGTCGCTCACACACACTCCTCTGCGATGCTGTCGCTCACACACACTCCTCTGCGATGCTGTCGCTCACACACACTCCTCTGCGATGCTGTCGCTCACACACACTCCTCTGTCAATAACACAGGCGTCGGTCGATGACGCAGTGATGAGCTGAATGATGGGACTTGCTGTCAAGCTGATGGATCTAATAGTGTTTATGGATGAGTGCAAACACTCATGTTTTGTCACATTGCAGTGGTGTGAAGCAGGTCGCGATTGCTAAAGAGACAGATATCACACGCGAGTCCCGCGGATATAGAGGAATAAGGACATTTAATTCTACTGAACCCGCGAGTGCTGGATTACTCACACAGGTCAGTTTATTAGACCAATTAAACTAGTGAGGTAACGCAGCGCTGCTTCACTCGGTCTAACGTTACACTATCACACTAAACGGCATTTAAATGTGTGTTGAAAGTTATAATGTTACACTACGTGTTAGTTCGTTAGCTATACGAAACTAGCAGTGAGCTAGATCAACATTAGAATAACATACTGACCATATTCTAACACTTCATCATGTTGAGCTAACGTTATATAACATTGATTTGTTTTATGTACATTTGCTCACCTGTCTAATATAGCTGACGTGACTCGTGAAGCTCTGTCGAGTCCGAGTTAGCCGCGGACGCTAGCTCTCGGCATCTCAAAAACGCCACGCTGATATTGATCCTCATTTTAGTTCTCCTTGTTTGTCCCAAAGTCTGCTTGCCCTGGTCTATGTTTGAAAGAAACGAGAACTGCGAGCCGCTAAACGTAACGCACTGCGCAGTTGTCCGCGTCTGTCGCCATGGTTACGTCATGGCTATGGTAGTACGAGCGGAAACCGAGGATAGCGCGGATATTGCGTCATTGACAGGCGACATGTTTTTCCGGGACGGCCACTTATTGAAAATTGGAATTTCTCTGAAATAAAAAATCTTTGGAGACTTTTGGGATATTGCAAGTACACAACTGCACAATATATGCTGTCGCTCACACACACTCCTCTGCGATGCTGTCGCTCACACACACTCCTCTGCGATGCTGTCGCTCACACACACTCCTCTGTGATGCTGTCGCTCACACACACTCCTCTGCGATGCTGTCGCTCACACACACACCTCTGCGATGCTGTCGCTCACACACACACCTCTGCGATGCTGTCGCTCACACACACTCCTCTGCGATGCTGTCGCTCACACACACTCCTCTGCGATGCTGTCGCTCACACACACTCCTCTGCGATGCTGTCGCTCACACACACACCTCTGCGATGCTGTCGCTCACACACACTCCTCTGCGATGCTGTCGCTCACACACACTCCTCTGCGATGCTGTCGCTCACACACACTCCTCTGCGATGCTGTCGCTCACACACACTCCTCTGCGATGCTGTCGCTCACACACACTCCTCTGCGATGCTGTCGCTCACACACACTCCTCTGCGATGCTGTCGCTCACACACACACCTCTGCAATGCTGTCGCTCACACACACTCCTCTGCGATGCTGTCGCTCACACACACACCTCTGTGATGCTGTCGCTCACACACACTCCTCTGCGATGCTGTCGCTCACACACACTCCTCTGCGATGCTGTCGCTCACACACACTCCTCTGCGATGCTGTCGCTCACACACACACCTCTGAGATGCTGTCGCTCACACACACTCCTCTGCGATGCTGTCGCTCACACACACTCCTCTGCGATGCTGTCGCTCACACACACTCCTCTGCAATGCTGTCGCTCACACACACTCCTCTGTGATGCTGTCGCTCACACACACTCCTCTGCGATGCTGTCGCTCACACACACTCCTCTGCAATGCTGTCGCTCACACACACTCCTCTGTGATGCTGTCGCTCACACACACTCCTCTGCGATGCTGTCGCTCACACACACACCTCTGCAATGCTGTCGCTCACACACACTCCTCTGCGATGCTGTCGCTCACACACACTCCTCTGCAATGCTGTCGCTCACACACACTCCTCTGCGATGCTGTCGCTCACACACACTCCTCTGCGATGCTGTCGCTCACACACACTCCTCTGCAATGCTGTCGCTCACACACACTCCTCTGCGATGCTGTCGCTCACACACACTCCTCTGCGATGCTGTCGCTCACACACACTCCTCTGCAATGCTGTCGCTCACACACACTCCTCTGCGATGCTGTCGCTCACACACACTCCTCTGCAATGCTGTCGCTCACACACTCCTCTGTGATGCTGTCGCTCACACACACTCCTCTGCGATGCTGTCGCTCACACACACACCTCTGCGATGCTGTCGCTCACACACACTCCTCTGCGATGCTGTCGCTCACACACACTCCTCTGCGATGCTGTCGCTCACACACACACCTCTGCGATGCTGTCGCTCACACACACTCCTCTGCGATGCTGTCGCTCACACACACTCCTCTGCGATGCTGTCGCTCACACACACTCCTCTGCGATGCTGTCGCTCACACACACTCCTCTGCGATGCTGTCGCTCACACACACTCCTCTGCGATGCTGTCGCTCACACACACACCTCTGCGATGCTGTCGCTCACACACACTCCTCTGCGATGCTGTCGCTCACACACACTCCTCTGCGATGCTGTCGCTCACACACACACCTCTGAGATGCTGTCGCTCACACACACTCCTCTGCGATGCTGTCGCTCACACACACTCCTCTGCGATGCTGTCGCTCACACACACTCCTCTGCGATGCTGTCGCTCACACACACTCCTCTGCGATGCTGTCGCTCACACACACACCTCTGCGATGCTGTCGCTCACACACACACCTCTGCGATGCTGTCGCTCACACACACTCCTCTGCGATGCTGTCGCTCACACACACTCCTCTGCGATGCTGTCGCTCACACACACACCTCTGCGATGCTGTCGCTCACACACACTCCTCTGCGATGCTGTCGCTCACACACACTCCTCTGCGATGCTGTCGCTCACACACACTCCTCTGCGATGCTGTCGCTCACACACACTCCTCTGCGATGCTGTCGCTCACACACACTCCTCTGCGATGCTGTCGCTCACACACACTCCTCTGCGATGCTGTCGCTCACACACACACCTCTGCGATGCTGTCGCTCACACACACTCCTCTGCGATGCTGTCGCTCACACACACTCCTCTGCGATGCTGTCGCTCACACACACTCCTCTGCGATGCTGTCGCTCACACACACTCCTCTGCGATGCTGTCGCTCACACACACTCCTCTGCGATGCTGTCGCTCACACACACTCCTCTGCGATGCTGTCGCTCACACACACACCTCTGCGATGATGCGATGTGTGTGTGTGTGTGTGTGTGCGTGTTAGCAGCTGCGATTACCTCAGTCAAAGATGGAGAGACTCAAGAAGTACAACATGTAGAATGCAACAGGACGTCTCTGAATGGTTAGTTGATGAATTTATGTTGCTGATGTGGAGTTAAAGGCACAGTATGTAAGATTTCCGCCACAAGAGGGCGCAGTGTCCATCAATAACACAGGCGTCGGTCGATGACGCAGTGATGAGCTGAATGATGGGACTTGCTGTCAAGCTGATGGATCTAATAGTGTTTATGGATGAGTGCAAACACTCATGTTTTGTCACATTACAGTGGTGTGAAGCAGGTCGCGATTGCTAAAGAGACAGATATCACACGCGAGTCCCGCGGATATAGAGGAATAAGGACATTTAATTCTACTGAACCCGCGAGTGCTGGATTACTCACACAGGTCAGTTTATTAGACCAATTAAACTAGTGAGGTAACGCAGCGCTGCTTCACTCGGTCTAACGTTACACTATCACACTAAACGGCATTTAAATGTGTGTTGAAAGTTATAATGTTACACTACGTGTTAGTTCGTTAGCTATACGAAACTAGCAGTGAGCTAGATCAACATTAGAATAACATACTGACCATATTCTAACACTTCATCATGTTGAGCTAACGTTATATAACATTGATTTGTTTTATGTACATTTGCTCACCTGTCTAATATAGCTGACGTGACTCGTGAAGCTCTGTCGAGTCCGAGTTAGCCGCGGACGCTAGCTCTCGGCATCTCAAAAACGCCACGCTGATATTGATCCTCATTTTAGTTCTCCTTGTTTGTCCCAAAGTCTGCTTGCCCTGGTCTATGTTTGAAAGAAACGAGAACTGCGAGCCGCTAAACGTAACGCACTGCGCAGTTGTCCGCGTCTGTCGCCATGGTTACGTCATGGCTATGGTAGTACGAGCGGAAACCGAGGATAGCGCGGATATTGCGTCATTGACAGGCGACATGTTTTTCCGGGACGGCCACTTATTGAAAATTGGAATTTCTCTGAAATAAAAAATCTTTGGAGACTTTTGGGATATTGCAAGTACACAACTGCAGGAAATATATCACACTGTGCAAGTGATTTTTGGATATTTTATTACAAAATTCTTACATATTGTACCTTTATCTTCAATTAGCATATTCTGTCAGGATAATCTATAAATCGCTCGTATAGGAACTGTTGTGAGATGCACAGAGTGACTTTCTATTGCATGTGAAAAGACGGATGCTACAGTTTGAGCTGACTCACAAATGTGCTCGACTTCAACAGCTCTTCCTCTCCTCAACATGGACTGCGTGTTCCCGGGGGCGGGGCTTATGTACATTTTAGGGTCTGTGATGTCACTAACCCGGGAGGAAGCTCGTGTAGTTCTACCAGCCATTTGTTGTAGTCCTTTTCTTTAAAAGCAAATATCTTCCTTTGCTTTGAACTGTGAGCGTTGTAACTTTGATAATGTTGTTTATGCTCAAACAGCAACACTACACACTAACTACAGCTAGAGAAGTGAAATCATACTTTACCGCCCCTTTAAGCTGGACTGTGACGCTATTCTCTTCTGGAAACAAACTTTTCAAAAAAAAAAGGAAACGTTTTTTTTTGTTTTTTTTACTTTAAAGAAAGGATATGTAAATAAATGAGTCTTGGGATCAGTTTTAAATAGATAAAGGTAAAGATATGTGTGTGTTTTCCTCCAGAAGAAGGAGAGAGTGGATGTGGAGCGTGTTCTGGCGGAGCAGCTTCAGGCCCGAGAACTGGAGATCCTGCAACTCAAGTCCGAGATGGAGACCAGCCAAGGTGACATCCGCCTATTAATATACCGTAGATGATGTGTGATATATATTAATATACCGTAGATGATGTGTGATATATATTAATATACCGTAGAGATGATGTGTGTGATGTATAACTGACATTTTTACAGTAAACCACAGAGCTTTGAAAGTGAAATATGATATTATTACATTATTAAATAGCATTTATGTTCAAGGTAGAGTTTTTTCGAGTAATTTTTTGGTGTAAATCCATTAAAATAACTTCCACTTGTTATTGAAGAACAGCAATTTTCCTTTTGACTACATTATAATAGCATTAGAAAAACGTTACCAAACAATTATAATATTATTAAAATAATAAATATTATATTAAATTAAGTGTTATTATTGGATTAAATGTTATTTTGTTGAGTTATTATTACAATATATTATTAAATAATGTTATATTATTAAATGACTGAACAATGATTATATTATTAAACTAATAAATATATTTATTTAAGAACTATTTATTTATAAAATTATAAAATATTAAATTGAGGTATTAACATTATTTATATAAAATATTATATATATATATTTTAATTATAAATGTTATATTATTAAAATATTAAATATTATTAGATTGTTGAATGATTCGGTTATTATTATTATTATATTAAATTAAGTATTATTGTTTTATTAAACTACTAAATATTTTATTGTTGAGTTATTAAATGGTTACCTTTATGTTATTCAATTATTAAGTATATATATATATATATATATATATATATATATATAAATGATAAATTATATATTATTAAATAATAAAGTATTAATATTATTTTATTAATGTCATTTTGTTGAGTTATTAAATGATTACTATCATAATATTATTATTATTTTTAATTATTTACAATTATAATATTATTACATTAATAAATATCTTTATATTAAATAAAGTATTTTTATATCATGAAAACTATTAAAAAATATATAATATTACATTATTAAAGTATTAAAGTATTAAATATTGTTGAATTTATTAAGTAGTAATAATAATAATTATATTAAATGTTGCTAATAAAATATTACATATTCTTAAATTATTAAATTATATTACTAGAAGTTACTAGTAAAATGTTATATAATAATACAAAAATACAGTTAAAATGTAGAATCCACACTTTTCTCAGTACATGAAAAAAAATGAATAATGGTATTTTTTATTTTTTATTTAACAATACATAGTCACAAACGGCAATAATTCTCTATCTAACTATATTTTGACTGAATGTAAAAATGACACATTGAGGCTTTGAATCATTGAATCCCAGTATTTCATCAATGATCATTGCATTGAGTATTGTGTTGGATCATCAAGCTTCTCTTGTGTGTGTGTGTGTGTGTGTTCAGTGATGAGGAGTCTGACGGAGACAGCGGATCACTGGCAGGACACACACCGCAGTGAGATGCAGATCCAGTCTCTGCAGGAGCATCTGGAGCGCGTTCAGCTGGAGAATAACTCTCTCCACGAGCTCTGCCGGGCCGGTCAGGTGCGTCTCCGCCTCAGAGTTCACACACTGCCATGTGAAGCGCTTTGAGTGCCTAGAAAAGCGCTATATAAATGTATTATTATTATTAATATGTTAGCCTTAAAAGGGTCATCGGATGCAAAATTCACTTGCATATGGTGCAGGGTGGCCGCGGGTCCTTAAAACGTATTAAAATGCCTTAAATTCAGATTCTATCGGTCTTAAATATTTCTGGTCACATTAACGCTAATATTTCTCCAGTCTGACGAACCCAATGTCCGTCAAATAACCAGCGATGCATCGAAACCCGAGAATGATTCTGATTTTATTACATAAACGGCGATTGATAATGATAATGTGTTTCTGTAAGCGCTGTTGAGACTCGCCCGTCTCTGTGAGAGACTTTATAGTGAGAAATCAAAACAAACGAGCATAACCGCACACATCATAACTCACAGAGAAACATACTGAGGCAAAAATTCACAATGTTGAGTTTTTTTATTTATCACATATGATATAGTTGAGTAACATAACATGACGGGAGCTATTTTGCTGAATATTCTCACGATTGCAAATGTAACATTGATTTAGTTCAATAAACAAGTAGTTCATATTAAATTACTTAGGTTAAACATTAAATATTACATATAATGTGTATTTCCATTACAGGTTTGGTCTTAAATTTCATTCAAAGTGGCATTAAAAAGTCTTAAATTTAACTTGTTTATATCTGTAGACACCCTGTGGTGTTTGCATATGAATGTGTGTGTGCAGTGTGTGGACACAACCTCCACACAATGAAGAAAATCCATTCACTCCTTTTTTTTTTAATCCTCAAAAAGTCTAAACACTCTCAATAATCAGGCCGTTTGGATTTTCTGAGCAATATGATGTCATAATGTGTGTATATATATATATATATATATATATATAGTGCGTGTCATTCATGATGTTCTTCTCGTCACAGAATTCCTCTGAAAAGTGTGTAGATCATGATGATCAGTCCCATGAAATAATGACAGACTTCAGGTATTTATGATTTTCTTTCATATTCGTGTGTGTGTGTGTGTGTGTGTGTGTGTGTGTCCACTAGAGGGCGTGAGTGTAACAGATGGACCAATGAAAGTACATTTAGAATTGAACACATTCACTAATGTAAATCAAGGGACAGGTTCCCACAGTTATGAAAAATATCAGGAAATATTAAAAACTTCTATATTTTTTGAGAATTTTTATAGGGAAGACACATTTCTCCTGTTGCTCAGATATTTTATATGTAGAGTAAAACCTGTTTGCCAGTATGGATGTGTCATGATGATGGTCTATTAGTTTACTAGTTTTAAGTTTAGGTTTGATATTATGTCTTTGACAGTTTTGCACAGTAAATCTCTTGCCACTGCAGATATTCACACATGCAGCTTGAAGGCATAAATGCTCAGAGTGATGATGGCATGTGATGTGTGTGTGTGTGTGTGTGTGTGTGTGTTCAGGACGATGGCCATCTCTCAGTCGTACCAGGACGTCCTCAGAGAAGTGTCGCGCCTGCACTCGGTCGTGCGCTCTCAGGCGGAGCTGGTGAGGAGGCTGAGGGAGAGGCCGGTGCTCAGGAGAGGTGAGTCTCAGCACGAGTCGGGTCAACACATTTAAAGTCTTCATTTACTCTCCCTCGTGGCGCTCCAACACTTACTTTATTACTATTATAGTGTTCGAATTACACCGTGAGCTTCGGGGGGTACAGCTATTTCGACTGGTCACTCTTCATTTGGGGGTTCACATTTTCTATTTCTCTGATATGTGTATTTTAAGACGTTTGAAGGCCAAAAAAGGATAAGAAACAGCTTTAAACCATGTTATCTGTCAACACCTGCTCTCTCCATCACTCTTCCTCTCAGGTCCTCATCTTGCCCTGTCTCTTCCCCTCCTAAAGATCAGCTTTTTTAATGTACTGAAGGCTACAAATTGTATTATATTAATTCTCAATATGTACAAATTCATTATTAATCTCGTGCCTAACATGATGAAAACGGCTTTGTTAATGTGTCTTGTCCCCTCACAATGACAGTAACTAATTATTAGGCTACATTACATGAGTCACGGTACATAGGCCTATTCTCAGTTCAAAATGCCGAAATTAGACAAAAGTTTATTAGTTTGCCTGATTAGTTTTGTAATTCGTTTAACATTTATGACCTAAAAAACGGTAAATTATGAAATGTTTAGTTTAGCTACTTGCATCTTATCTTGCACTTGAGCGTAAACTGAAGCGTCGAGTCGCGTCAGCATCTTCTGTGAACATAAAGCTACTTTGATTCGATTGGTCATCTCAAATATTCTGACATTGACGAGCAGTGACAGACCAATAAGGCTCAGATGAACACACACACACACACACACACACACTGTCCTCTGTCTCTGATGCCGTTGCGGATTGAAGATGAAGAACACACTGAATCTGATTATAACAAGACTGACGTGAACACAAATTTGTGTAGCCTACATAATTACTAATTATTTTTAAAAATTCGGTACCGCTTCCTTTTACAGTCCTGTTACCCATGTACATACTATGTACTTATTATAGTAATTACAATTACTGGGTAATAAATAGGTATTAACCCTGAACCTATCCCTAACCCATGTACTTACCTTATATTAGCCAGTATTTTCTAGGTAAGTACACTGTAAGTACACGTAAGTAAGGAAGCGTTACCAACAGCATTTATTAATCTCAACATTTACTAATACGTTTTTAATATCAAAATCTGTTAACGTTAGTGAATGCACCGTGAACTAACATGAACAAAGGTTATTAAATGCTATACTCCTCATTTGTTACCTAATGCATTATAAAGTGTTACCGCTTTTTCATGTTACAGTTTTTTACCGTTTATGACTCAAAACGCAGGAAATAAAAGGCGAGGACAGGTGCAGATATTACACTAGATATTAGACATTTCCTGGAAAGCTGTGATTGTAAGTACTGTACTGTAAAAGGAAGCGTTACCAAAAATTACCAAAGCATTACCAAAAATTCGGTCCAAGTCTCATCAAGGGGGGTCGGACCCCCCCCCCCAATACCCCCCGTAATTCGAACTATGATTATTATTATAGTGGTATTTTTTATTTTGTGTTTTCTTTTTAATATATATATATATATAATTCACCATCTACTTTCATTGTGTCGCCCTTTATGGATCCTGGTTTCCAACTTTCCGCCATGGAATAAAACTATAAAATTGGTCATTGCGATTTTTATTTATTTTTTTACAATTGCAAGTTTATATCTCTCAATTGCAAGTATAAACTCATAATTGCATCTCGCAATTTTGACTTTTTTTCTTGTAAAAGCGAGTTTCCATCACACAAATTTGACCTTTTTGTAATACAGTTTTGGATCTCACAATTTTTTATTTTTTTCTCAGAATTCAGTTTAAATCTCGCAATTTTTACTTTTTTCTCAGAATTCAGTTTAAATCTCGCAATTTTTACTTTTTTCTCAGAATTCTGAGTTTAAATCTCGCAATTTTTACTTTTTTCCTCAGAATTCTGAGTTTAAGTCTCGCAATTTTTACTCTTTCTCAGAATTCTGAGTTCAAATCTCGCAATTTTTACTTTTTTCCTCAGAATTCTGAGTTTAAATCTCGCAATTTTTACTTTTTTCTCAGAATTCTGAGTTTAAATCTCGCAATTTTTACTTTTTTCTCAGAATTCTGAGTTTAAATCTCGCAATTTTTACTTTTTTCCTCAGAATTCTGAGTTTAAGTCTCGCAATTTTTACTCTTTCTCAGAATTCTGAGTTTAAGTCTCGCAATTTTGAATTTTTTCTCAGAATTCTGAGTTTAAATCTCGCAATTTTGACTTTTTTCATCAGAATTCTGAGTTTAAATCTCGCAATTTTTACCCTTTCTCAGAATTCTGAGTTTAAATCTCGCAATTTTTAATTTTTTGTCAGAATTCTGTTTAAATCTCAAAATTTTTACTTAGTTCTTCTGAGTTTAAATCTCGCAATTTTTACTCTTTCTCAGAATTCTGAGTTTAAGTCTCGGAATTTTGAATTTTTTCTCAGAATTCTGAGTTTAAATCTCGCAATTTTTACTTTTTTCCTCAGAATTCTGAGTTTAAATCTCGCAATTTTTAATTTTTTGTCAGAATTCTGTTTAAATCTCAAAATTTTTACTTAGTTCTCATAATTCTGAGTTTAAATCTCGCAATTTTTACCCTTTCTCAGAATTCTGAGTTTAAATCTCGCAATTTTTACTTTTTTCTCAGAATTCTGAGTTTAAATCTCGCAATTTTTACTTTTTTCTCCGAATTCTGAGTTCAAATCTCGCAATTTTTACTTTTTTCCTCAGAATTCTGAGTTTAAATCTCGCAATTTTTACTTTTTTCTCAGAATTCTGAGTTTAAATCTCGCAATTTTTAATTTTATCTCAGAATTCTGAGTTTAAATCTCGCAATTTTTAATTTTATCTCAGAATTCTGAGTTTAAATCTCAAATTTTTTACTTTTTTCCTCAGAATTCTGAGTTTAAAGCTCACAATTTTTACTTTTTTCTCAGAATTCTGAGTTTAAATCTCGCAATTTTTACTTTTTTCTCAGAATTCTGAGTTTAAATCTCAAAAATTTTACTTAGTTCTCATAATTCTGAGTTTAAATCTTGCAATTTTGAATTTTTTTCTCAGAATTCTGTTTAAATCTCAAAATTTTTACTTTTTCTCAGAATTCTGAGTTTAAATCTCGCAATTTTGAATTTTTTCTTAGAATTCTGTTTCAATCTAAAAAAAAATACTTTTTCTCTGAATTCTTAGTTTGCGTCTCGCAATTATTACTTTTTTCTCAATTCTGCGTTTAAATCTCACAATTTTTACTTTTTTTCTCCGAATTCTGAGTTTAAATCTTGCAATTTTGACCTTTTTTTTAATTGTGAGTTTACATCTCACAATTCAGACTTTACTTTCCTCCAGATTCTGAGTTTAAAAAATAAAAAAACATTGCTGGAGCAACAGTAGATTGAGTAAATGAAAAGATGAACACGAGAGATAATAAAATAATGATTGTAATATACAGCCCGTCATTTTCATTTGTTATCTTCAGATCTCTTGATTTGAAGTCAGAATATGGAAAACAATAATCCATCATACCCACAGCTTCCTGATGTGACTGTATTAGCGTTTACATTTATGCATTTGACAGATGCTTTTATACTAAGCGACATCTCAGTCAAGCTATACATTTGTTTCTTCAGTTCGGGAATCAAACCCTTGACCTTATATAACAGATACACACAATAACAGACAGAAACACCTGTATTATATAGCGCTTTGCACAATACAGGCTGTTTTAAAGCAGTCATTTCTAGGAATCAGTTGAAACTGTTTAATTGAATCAATTTAGAACTGATTCAGTCATTCAGATGTTCATGAAAGCCTTTTCTTTTTTTAATGTATTAAAATGTCTTTGTCAGAATTTATTGTTATACTGGACATATAAATAAATATTTAAGTTATTTGAGAGTAAATGCATGATATATACATATTAAAATGGTGAAAAATGCCAGGATGGTTCACAGGCTTAAACGTGAGCTATTAAACAGAAGTGTTTCGCACTTAGAGTAAGTGTGAATGTGGCCATTAGATAATCATTTCTACTGCCTGTCTGTATTAATTATGCGTATCTACACTGAAAAAAATTATAAACGCAACACGTTAGTTTTTGCCTCCATTTTTCATGAGCTGAACTCACATTTTAGAGTGGCCTTTCATTGTGGACAGCCTAAGGCACACCTGTGCAATAATCCTGCTGTCTAATCGGCATCTTGATACGCCACACCTGTGAGGTGGGCAGATTATCTATGCAAAGGAGAAGTGCTCACTAACACAGGTTTAGACAGATTTGTGAACAATATCATCAAGATGCTGATTAGACAGCATGATTATTGCACAGGTGTGCCTTAGGCTTTCCACAATAAAAGGCCACTCTAAACCGTGAGTTCAGCTCATGAAAAATGGGGGCAAAAACATAATATAATTGAGTTCAGTGTACATCTAGTTAAATGAGATTGTGTCTGTCATCATTAAATGTGTAGATTCAGATCCTCAGTCTGAATGTTTCTGTGACAGTCACATCCAGTCAGCTGTCAATCATCAGTTCTTTATATTATTCGACATGTGCGTGTTGTTTTTGTGGTTGTCGGCGCTCTGGGTTTGTTAGTATTCCCTGTGTGTCGCAGAGGAAAAGCAAAAGGTGCAAATTAGAACGAGTGTTAAAAATGAGGAAGAGCTCCATGTTTACTTCAGCGAATCTGCGAGAGCCTGAGACGGCGGGTGTAAGGAAATATGTCTTTTCTTATTTTAACATATACCCCATATATTCCTCTGAGAGATCAGCAACATAATCAGTTTTCAAATGAGCCCCTCATTGTTTCTTTAGATGAGAAAGCGGGAGAACAGAGAAAGCTAGCGAGCCGGAGGGAACGCGTCCCCTGAGGTGTTCGCGTACACTAATGCATGGGTTATTAATGTTGCGCGCTCAATGCCATCTGTGCGGGTAAAAATAGTGTTCGGACTCTGTGGAGATCTGGTTCCATTTCAAACTTTATGCCCAGGTGAGCCTCAATGAAAACATGAACATCATTTCATCCCAAAGAAATAAAAAGAGGAAATTGTATTTTACCAGAGAAAAATGAAGCCTGTTTTCATAAGTATATATATGTATGTAAATGTGTGTGTGTGTGTGTGTGTGTGTGTATATATATATATATATATACATAGAGAGGGAGAGA
>JARWKJ010000016.1:682167-689667 GCA_029959095.1 Rhinichthys osculus | reverse complement strand
TATGTTGTGTGTATGTATGTATGTGTGTGTATTTTACGTACGTGTGTATGTATGTGTGTATTTTACGTATGTATGCATGTTGTGTGTGTGTGTGTGTGTGTGTGTATTTTACGTATGTATGTTGTATGTATGTGTATTTTACGTGTGTGTGTGTGTGTATTTTACGTATGTATGTGTGTGTATATATGTATCTTTGGTATGTATGTATGTTGTCAAGTCATCTTCATTTATATAGCGCTTTTATCAATATAGATTGTTTCAAAGCAGCATTTGTATGTATGCATGTATTGTATGATCATAAAATTTCCCTGATATTATATATTTAAATATATAAACTTATTTTTCGGGTTATTTTATATATATATATGATCTCTTGTGATCAGAAACTGATGTGGAAAGGCTGTTTAAAGTCGGGGTAAAAAAAGCCGTTTTACTCCTGTAATCTGAGCGAAACCGAGATCTCATTGTGAAAATCGCCTCATCTGATCTGTGAAATCTGATTTATCTGTCAGGAATTTATGGATATCACAAAAACAAAGATGTTTCTCTCTCTCTGTAGAAGAACACGCACTGATGAATCACGGTGACTTGTTTCACATTAGTTTATCAAAGATGCTTGTAAAGAATATATGGCCAAAATATAATGCTAAATTGAGACAAACTGTTGCCATAAAGGCATTAATAATGTACAGCGGCTTAATAATGACAGATCACAGTAAAATCAAGTCTCGAGACCAACTGCATCTTGTCCTGTTTAAAGAAACATACGTGAAGCACAAACACCATCAAATATCTATTATATGTGTATTAAACTACACTAGTTACA
This sequence comes from Rhinichthys osculus, assembly GCA_029959095.1. Taxonomy (NCBI): domain Eukaryota; kingdom Metazoa; phylum Chordata; class Actinopteri; order Cypriniformes; family Leuciscidae; genus Rhinichthys; species Rhinichthys osculus. Next base: position 688,841 of record JARWKJ010000016.1, on the reverse strand, counting down.
GGCTGGACTTTAGTGAGACACTGGATTCAAAGGTCGTCTTGTGTTTAAACGCTTGTAATGCATTCGCTAGTTTGATTTCTCTTAAGCACCGCGTCACGTGACCACGATCTTCACGACGACGGGTCGTGTGTGTGTGTGTGTGTGTGCAACGGGGAGATTTCCAGTTTTAATTTGACATTCAACATGTTCCGCTCGACTGCAACAGATATGTGAACCAAAATGCAATGTACAGTAGATTATTTTTTAGGATTATCAATCCTGAAAAGTTTGTAAATATTCAATAAATTAATTCATGTGAACTTTTTTTTTTTTTGCTCTGTGAAGGTCATTAATAAATGATCACTGTGGTGGGATTTATTTTATTTCGTGTTTTTTTGCTACATAAACTGTAATTTTTGAAGGATTAATGTGTATGACCGTCGCCACAACATACTATCCCTCATTTAAAGGGTTTTTGAGTTTTCATTTGGAAAACGTTGTTGTTTCTTGTCTTGTGTATATTTAGTTTGAGACTTTTATTCTGCTTCATTTTCAACTAATAATAATAAACAAATCATATTAGAATGATTACTGAAGGATCATGTGACACTGAAGACCAGAGGTGGACAAAATATTACTCAGTAACAAGTAAAAGTTTAAAAGTACTTGAGTATCAAAAGTAAATGTCAATGCATTGTTTTATTATTGTTGCATTGTTGTATAATACTTACAGTACCTTATGCCTCTGAATGCCTTCCCTCATATCAATATCACATTTATGTCTATGTGCGATCGACTGTGAGATTGAAGAAGTGCGCTCAATAACGTCCACAATGGTTCCCTCAGATAGTGCCCTATTTAAAGTCCCCGTGAACCGGAAGTTGCAAACGACTTTTCTCCAGTGTTGTGACGTATTTCCGAGAGAAACGGAATACTAAATGAGGCAAAATAGTGGGCGTGGCTTTTTTCCAACTAGCACCTGATTGGATCTAGAAAAGTAGGTGTTTTCATTCAGCCTGTCTATGTCAGTTGGAGGGGCGTGGTTATGGATGTTAAGCAGACACCCAAACCGTAAAGCCTACGTCATCGGCAAGGTCCTCCAATGCAGAGAGGAGGGGCATTTTCAAAATTTGATTAAAGATTACGAAGCCAAAAATGTTTTTTGTGTGGATTGACTTGCATGGATGAATTGTTCACCACAAAACGATCAATTTAGGCAAACAAAGTAAGTATGGTCAATTTTGATTTCATGGGGACTTTAAAGTGTTTGGCTTTTTAGTATGAATATGTTCACCTTACTGTTGTCTATAAGCTAGTGCACTCCAAAACAATGACAAAATTTGCATTTATAAAACCAAACCCAACGTCAGAATCCAGCGTCAGATTGACGTTAATCTCCAACGTTGGACAGATGTTATATTGTGGTTGAAAATGAAAATCGTGCTGACGTCAGAAACCATCATCAGTCGCGTGCTGACGTCACCCCCTGCAACCCGACTCGCCCCGATGACGTCACTGTCTACTCAAGGACCTGACAGACATGTAGTGGAGTAAAAGTCAAAAGTTTCCAGAAAAAAAGAATACTCGCGTAAAGTACAGATACTCAGAAAGTGTACTCAAATACATGCTGTGTGTGATCATGCCAATAATAAATGAAAATACATTATGCAAAAATATTTCCTACATTTTTTGCATGAATTTTGGCCTTTTAATGATACTTACATTTTTGCATCAACTTCAATAAGTTTGTCTAATATTTTAAAACAGTCACTCCAATCCTGTAACATTAGTGTGATCAAGACTGGAGTAATCCTTTACTTCCGGTGTCCACCACCGGGTTCGGGGATTGCCGCCTCGACAGGCACCGGAGACCTTAAGGCCACAGCTCCGAGCGCCCGCTTCGACAATGGAGGTGGGGAACATGGTCCACTCGGACTCAATATCTCCAGCCTCCCTTGGGATCCGGTCAAGGCTCCGGCGGAGGTGGGAGTTGAAGATCTCTCTGACAGGGGACTCGGCCAAACGTTCCCAGGAGACCCTCACAGTACGCTTGAGTCTGCCCGATCCGTCCAGCTTCCTGCGATGGGGCATCGGATCCAACTCACCATGGTGATCAGTTGACAGCTCCGCCCCTCTCTTCACCCGAGTGACCAAGACATACGGGCGTAAAGTAAAGGATGCAGTCAAGCTGAAGGAGGAGTCCTATCGGGCCTGGCTGGCTTGTGGGACTCCTGAGGCAGCTGATGGGTACCGGCAGGCCAAGCGGACTGCAGCCCAGGTGGGTGTGGAGGCAAAAACTCGGGCCTGGGAGGAGTTCGGTGAGGCCTTGGAGAAGGACTATCGGCTGGCCTCGAAGAGATTCTGGCAAACTGTCCGGTGCCTCAGGAGAGGGAAGCAGTGCCCTACCTACGCTGTTTACAGTGGAGATGGGCAGCTGTTGACCTCAACTGGGGATGTCATCAGACGGTGGAAGGAATACTTCAAGGATCTCCTCAATCCCGCCGTCACGTCTTCCATTGAGGAAGCAGAGGCTGAGGGCTCAGAGGCGGACTCGCCCATCACCCAAGCTGAAGACACCGAGGTAGTCAAGAAGCTCCTCGATGGCAAGATCCGCCCTGAGTACCTCAAGTCTCTGGATGTTATGGGGCTGTCTCGGCTGACACGCCTCTGCAGCATCGCGTGGCGGTCGGGGACAGTACCTTCGGGCTGGCAGACCGGGGTGGCGGTCCCTCTTTTTAAGAAGGGGGACCGGAGGGTGTGTTCCAACTATAGGGGGATCACACTTCTCAGCCTCCCTGGGAAAGTGTACGCCAGGGTACTGGAGAGGAGAATACGGCCGATAGTTGAACCTCGGATTCAGGAGGAACAGTGAGGTTTTCGTCCCGGCCGTGGAACACTGGACCCGCTCTATACCCTCTACAGGGTGCTGGAGGGTTCATGGGAGTTTGCCCAACCAATCCATGTGCTTTGTGGATTGGGAGAAGGCATTCGACTGTGTCCCTCGCGGCGGCCTGTGGAGGGTGCTTCGGGAGTGTGGGGTCCGAGATCCTTTGCTAAGGGCTGTCCGGTCCCTTTACGACCGGAGCAGGAGCTTGGTTCGCATTGGCGGTAGTAAGTCAGACTTCTTCCCGGTGCATGTTGGACTCCGGCAGGGCTGCCCTTTGTCGCCGGTTCTATTCATAATCTTTATGGACAGAATTTCTAGGCGCAGCCAGGGGCCGGAGGGTGTCTGGTTTGGGGACCACACGATTTCGTCTCTGCTCTTTGCGGATGATGTTGTCGTGTTGGCCCCTTCACACCAGGACCTTCAGCGTGCACTGGGACGGTTTGCAGCCGAGTGTGAAGCGGCTGGAATGAGAATCAGCATCTACAGTCCGAGGCCATGGTCCTCAGTCGGAAAAGGGTGGCTTGCTCACTTCAGGTTGGTGGATGAAAATCCTTCCTCAAGTGGAGGAGTTTAAGCATCTTGGGGTTTTGATCACGAGTGAGGGAAGGATTGGAACGGGAGATTGACAGACGGATCGGTGCAGCTTCTGCGGTAATGCGGTCGATGTACCGGTCTGTCGTGGTGAAGAAGGAGCTGAGCTGCAAGGCGAAGCTCTCGATTTACCGGTCAATCTACGTTCCTACTCTCACCTATGGTCATGACCGAAAGGACAAGACCCTGGATACAGGCGGCTGAAATGAGCTTTCTCCGCAGGGTGGCTGGGCGATCCCTTAGAGATAGGGTGAGGAGCTGGAGGGACTATGTCTCCTGGCCTGGGAATGCCTCGGTGTCCCCCCGGAAGAGCTGGAGGAAGTGTCTGGGCAGAGGGAAGTCTGGGCGTCTCTGCTTAGACTGCTGCCCCGCGACCCGGCCCCGGATAAGCGGAAGAAGATGGATGGAGACTGGAGTAATGATGCTGGAATCAGCTTTGATCACAGGAATAAATTACACTTACTTCGAATATAAAAATATTTCACAATTTTTACTGTATTTCTGATCAAATAAACGCAGCTTTGGTGAGCAGAAGAGACATTTAAAAAAAGCCTTAATTGAAACATTAACTGAAAACATTGTTTTATTATTAAAAGTATAACATTGTCACCAATTATTTACATCTTTTTTTTTTTTTACTGCTGCTTCAAACCATTAGACACTTAAAACGTTTGAAGCTCAAACTGATTGAAAATCCACTCTTCATTTGTAATTTAACACAGAGCACATTATCTTCCACATGATGCGGCGGCGCTTCCCGCGGGACGACACGCGTCTGATGCGGATCAAACACACTCTCAATGCATTTATATTAGGCTTTTGGTGCCAGTGATGTTTTATAAGAGCTAATCATGAATATACAGATCAGACACGGGGCTGCTCTACATGCTGGTGGGAATCTTCTGCTTCCGGTTCTTGGCGGGAATCCCAGTCTGCTGAAACTCCCGTTTCTCCGTCAGGTACTCCTGCTTACACTCCTCGAAGAACACCGGATCCAGATAGCTGAGGAGTAAACCACACACACACACACACACACACACACACACACGTCAGGTACTCCTGCTTACACTCCTCGAAGAACACCGGATCCAGATAGCTGAGGAGTAAACCACACACACACACACACACACACACGTCAGGTACTCCTGCTTACACTCCTCGAAGAACGCCAGATCCTGATAGCTGAGGAGTAAACCACACACACACACACACACGTCAGGTACTCCTGCTTACACTCCTCGAAGAACACCGGATCCAGATAGCTGAGGAGTAAACCACACACACACACACACGTCAGGTACTCCTGCTTACACTCCTCGAAGAACGCCAGATCCTGATAGCTGAGGAGTAAACCACACACACACACACACACACACACACACACACGTCAGGTACTCCTGCTTACACTCCTCGAAGAACACCGGATCCAGATAGCTGAGGAGTAAACCACACACACACACACACACACACACACACACACACACGTCAGGTACTCCTGCTTACACTCCTCGAAGAACACCGGATCCAGATAGCTGAGGAGTAAACCACACACACACACACACACACACACACACACGTCAGGTACTCCTGCTTACACTCCTCGAAGAACACCGGATCCAGATAGCTGAGGAGTAAACCACACAGACACACACACACACACACACACACACACGCACACTTAAACGCATCCGCCATCTTACAATACTCATACAACATCACTATATTACACTTATGTAATATTAACACAATAGTTAGTTAATGCATTAACATTAACAACGAGCAATACATTAATTGGTAACACAGGTTAATTAGGTAATGTATGAACTAACATGAGCAATACATTTGTAACTGTATTTGTTAATCTTTGTTAATGTTAGTTAATTAAAACACAGCTGTTCATGTTAGTTCACAGTGCATTAACTAATGAAAACAAGATTTTAATAAAGTATTAGTAAATGTTGAAATTAACATTAACAAAGATTGATAAATGCTGGAAGTGCAGTTCGTTATTAGTTCATGTTTACTAATGTAGTTAAAGAACCTTATTGTAAAGTGTTACTAATTAATGCATAAAGATACAGTTAGTTCATGTCAGCTCAGGACTATTAGGCCTAAATATTAGATGCAACTTTTGATTTTCATAACGCATTTATGCATTAGTAAATGTTGAAATTAACATAATAGATGCTTTCATTGTTAACTAGAAAATTAACCTTATTTCGTAACTGAAATCATCTTAATTTTAAGAATTTTATTGAATTGCTCATGTTTTTGGGGAACAAATATCACTAATGTTTGAATTGCGAATATCATTAAAGTGTCTAAATATCTCTGTCAAAATATCGCATATTTAAGAGACTTTGACAATCCAGTGCAATAAGTTTTTCAATTTTTTTTAAAGAAAGTCAGTGCAATGCTGTAACACGTGATCATACAAATAATAAATGAAATACATTATGCAAAAATATTTCCTACATTTTTTGCATGAATTTGAGCCTTTAATGACACTTTAATAAACTTAATGATTTACATTATAATAATATTTCACTGTTTTACTGTATTTTTGCTAAAATAAATGCAGCCTTGTGAACAGAAGAGACTCTTTCAGACATTAGAACATTGATATTTGATATTATTTGTATGATTACAAATAATAAATGAAAATACATTATGCAAAAATACTTTATACATTTTCTGCATGAATTTCGGCCTTTTAATGACACTATAACTTCTATAACGTTTGCATGTTTTATGATCTCTGCCGATGGTTACACCAACTAGACTATTTTGCCCTTACAGATGCATGATAAGAGAGGCATGGGTTATGAAGTTATGAAGTAAGGCGAGTTATGATTGATCTTACTGCCGCGTCAGACACTCCTTCAGAGCCGCGTTCTCCTCTCGACACTTGAACACCATGAAGAAGCCGGAGTCTTTACAGCAACGGTTGAACGCTGGAGACAACAGAGGAAAAGCTGGAGTTAGAGTTGTTTCTCTCTACACACACACACACACACACATATACTCTCTCACACATATACTCTCTCACACACATATACTCTCTCACACACACACACACACACACACACACACACATATACTCTCTCACACACATACTCTCTCACACACATATACTCTCTCACACACACACACACACACACACACACACACACACATATACTCTCTCACACATATACTCTCTCACACACATATACTC
>JARWKJ010000016.1:652167-677167 GCA_029959095.1 Rhinichthys osculus | reverse complement strand
TGTATTAACTCAAATTTTGAATTTCAATGAACTCAAACCAACTATTTTAAGTTAAACCAACAATTATTTTTTACAGATTTTCTTTTTGCTAATCATTTCATTTCAGTTAGTTTTCAGTAACTGTTGTTAGTTTTAGTTTTTCATTTAGTATGAGGTTTTTATTTTATTTCAGTTTTTGGAAATGTTTTTTGACCAGTAGTTTCAGTTTTCGTTCAGGTAAACACAGTAGCCTAGGGTGGAGCGAGCTCTCACAGATGAAAGATGATGAAGATGCGCATTATGTGCTGGAGTAACGAGCGCTGATCATATAAAGTCCACAGACGTATTAATAGCCTCAGTTCTGATCTGAGCCGAGGCGAGCGCATCTGGCCTGAAGCTGCACACCGAAGCCGGTTCTTCAGTCTGTGGTCGGAGTAAAGCAGCGCTTTGATGGCGCAGTGCAAGAGCACACACACACACACACACACACACACACAGGGGTGTGAGATCATCGATGAGCAAACCAGGGGGTTTCCAGTCGAGAAGCACAAACAATCACAGAGAAGAGCAGAGTGACTGAGCATCAAAGCACACACACACACACACACACACACTGCTTCTAAGTCACAGTTTTTAAATCTAATTTTTCAACAATCCTTTCAAAAGAAAAGTAGCAATGTCTTAGTATTTTGGCGTGAACTCATTTGGTCATAACCCTGACCCTTTTGACCTTTGAGGTCACATGACAGCTAATGGTGAAACAACAGCGTTTAATGTTGTTTATGTGTGTATGTGGTGTTTTTAATATGCTTTAAGACACACCGTGTGTAAGTTCATAAGTCGACAGCATTGCTGAGTATTTCCTCCTTAAAACTGCAGTGAACCAAAGACAGTCTCAAACACACGGTTTGAAATCGCTGGTGTTTCTGACGTCACAAACGACCTTGTAACCAATCAGATCAACGTGTGATCGTCAACCAGTGGATCTCTGAGCTGAGGGAGTGAGTGGAGGCGGGGCTCATCTGCATATTCATAGAACCACGCATACTAAATGAGGCGAGGGTGTCGAGTTACATTCAAAATATTTTAAGGCATGAAGAATTTTTTTTCAAGGAAAACATGTTTAAATATGTACTTTTGCTGATCAAAGATGAGTGTTAAGGGATAAAATGATCGACTACAGCGGGACTTTACATAATTGAAATATAACATTAAAATCAATGTGGCTGCACAATGAATCAAAATAAAACTTAAATAGTGATATATCTTATCAAATCACAATTAAAGGCTGTGATTTAATTACAGTATCAACTAAACTTTACAAAATACACCCATATTCCGGCAAAATAAAAAGCTTGAGGATTTGACGGGTTGAAAACTCAAGATTTGAACGTTTGAAAGTGAAGAATTTAAGAATATTACACTTTTAGCTGTTTGTAGTCAAGCATGAAAACCTTTACAAGGAAGTGTTTCCATTAGTCATGCAGCTCTAATGTATAACATTTTAAAATAAAACATTAAAACAACATTTTACAAAGATTAGAAGTTGGTTTATGGTCACATGACATGCAGGTAAACAGATGTACTTGCATCATGTGACCATAAACCGACATCAGAGAACATGTGAATGTGTCGATAAATTATTGAAATATTACCTTCAAATCTCACAGGGAAATGTTTCAGATGTAACAAAAAATTTGTAAATCAAATATGTTTTTTTTTTAAATATAATTTTTTTTATATTATAATAAATTATTCATATTTATATATATATATACACAGGGCCTAAAACTAACATTTTAGGTGACTTAATTTTGAAAACGTACCAGTCATAAACATTTCTTCGAATCGATTCGAAATCGATTTTCGAACGTAAAGTGACCGCCCTAGTGTGTGTGTGTGTGTGTGTGTGTGTGAGTGAGTGAGTTAGTGTGTGTGTGTGTGTGTGTGTGTGTGTGTGTGTGTGAGTGAGTGAGTGAGTTAGTGTGTGTGTGTGTGTGTGTGTGTGTGTGTGTGTGTGTGTGTGTGTGTGAGAGAGAGAGAGAGTGTGTGTGTGTGTGTGTGTGTGTGTGTGTGTGTGTGTGTGTGTGTGTGTGTGTGTGTGTGTGTGTGTGTGTGTGTGTGTGTGAGTGTGTGTGAGATTGTGTGTGCGTGAGTGTGTGATATTGTGTGCGTGAGTGTGTGTGTGATATTGTGTGTGTGATATTGTGTGCGTGAGTGTGTGTATGAGTGTGTGTGTGTGTGTGTGTGTGTGTGTGTGTGTGTAACTCACCATCCACGTTCTGAACGCATCTCTCTTTAGCTTTCTCCCGCATCATCTTGGGAATCAACACGTCGGTCTCCACGTGCCTCAAGGGCGGCTCCTCTGTGGACAAACATAATCAGTCAATAATCCATAATCATCTTCATATGAACCACAACATTCATTCAGTCAATAATCCATAATCATCTTCATATGAATGAAAACATCCAGCTGTACATAATCCTAGAAGAGTCATTTGATTAATTTATGTAAATGATTCACCCAAACCCCTCCTGATGCCACAGTCTATATCTGCAGATGATCAAAAACATATAAAATGCTTTTTATATAACAAAAACATGACATTTCTCGCATCTATAAGCGCATATGATGGTTTGAGGACAGTGTTGTAGTGCTGACATTCATACACACATTCATAACAAACATTCCCGCTGAAATTAAAACACTCCTGTACCTGCTTTAGACGGATCCATCTACACTTCAGTTACTGTCACTAGTTACTAGATGTTTGACTGTTATGAAACATTCATCTGTGTCCAATGTCACCCTCTGCGTAGCGTGTTTACAGTGAGACCGTGTGTTTCAGTCACTTCCGGTGACGACAACGGCTAAATCCGCTAGAGCTTCTGGTTATTGTAGTTCTGCAGGGCTCAGAATGAACTACAAACCGCCACAACTGAACGCTGGATGATCGTTTGTAGTTCAAGAGTTCTACGATGACAATTTTGGCTGGTGAAATGAGGGTAGAAGTATTTATAATAATAAATAATAATAATAAATAAAGTTACGCTTTGTATTAATTACCATAATTCCGTGATGACAACACGTGACGTTCCCTCTAAATGATTGTATAATTACTGCATAAAGAATACCTTAAACCTAAAACTACTTTTACAAATCCGATAAAGGAACAAGACAATTACTGTATTACATTAGTATTTATGCAAACACGTTTTAAAGATGTGTATAGCCTACCTTGCTACTGACCGAGACAACAATGGTGTGTGCGTGTGTGTGTGTGTGTGTGAGCCGGTGTATGTAGAAACACAAAACGGAATTTGAATAAATCCAAATAATTATTGTGGAACACTAGGCCTACAGATATTTAGATAGAATTAATAATTAGTTAGTAATGAATTAGTAATGAAACGTTTACTTCATCATGAGCACTTTAATAATTTAAACACAAATTGAAACGCATGACAGAAGCGGTAGAGTTGTGTGAATATGTGCAGTTTTATATCTCAACCTGGATCTCACCTCGAGTTTACAGCAGTTTTAAGGTCAACGATGAAAGAAAATGTTATGAAAACGTGAGATCCGCGAGCGTGTAACACCTGTCGCAGCATGTGTGTGTGTGTGTGTGTGTGTGTCACACCTGTAGCAGCGCGTTACCTGCCGTGCGCGTGTCAGTCTCACACCACAGCTTTATTGTCTAATCCAGTTGTGCAACAGCAGACACACACACAGACACACACACCGCAGGTCTGACACTGAACGCCCGAACGCCTGTTTCTGCTGTTGCTGAAGTGAACGCGTCTCTGCATTTCCCACAGTGTAAAGCTCATCCGCGGTTACAGACATCTGAGTGTCTCACAGGCAAACGCCATCAGACAGACCAAACCACACACACTCCTCAACAAGACAAATCTCATCAAACAAAGGGTCTAAACACGCGTGCATGTGAGGAGCGACACACACACACACACACACAGGTGAAGAGAGAGAGAGAGATTTTACCAGCTGTTCGGACAATCCCAGCGTCTATGTTCACATCAAGTTATGAAAACATTATATCTGAATGTTCAAAGTGTTCTGGTTTACATTAAGGGAAAAGTGAACGTTAAGGGAACATTCCATAATTCTTCAAACGTTATGGGAACGTTTTGAGTGTTTCGAAATATGAAAACTATTGAAACTCATCGTTCGTAGAAGTTTTTTTCTGAAATGTTTTAGTTGGATGTTCGTCTAACTTTTTATAAATGTTACTTGTTTCAGAACGTCCACAGAGAACCAATGAAAACATTTAAAACTGGACATTTGGAACGTTCCGAGAACATCCAGACCAGAAGACACAATATTACACAATAGTGCCATTATTCAGCTGAGATTCGATTTAGTTTAAAAATAGTGTTCATATTGTATCATTCAAACATTATAGGAACGTTACTTTTGAATGTTCTTAAAACATTATTTACATCGTTCATGGAAGTTCATCTAACGTTTTTTAAATGTTACTTGTTTCAGAATGTTCAAATGTAACATTCGAAGAATGATGAATGTTTCATTGTTCCCCAAATTTACAAAGTTTATCAAGTATTTAATGACTTCAGTTCCAGAGCTACAGCAGTTCTACACACTGCCTGAAAAAGGTTCATTAGGGTTCTATAGAACTATAGAGTTCTTGACTAAATTTTCACACTTAAAACTGTTTATGCCAAAAAGGTTCTGCATAAGGAGAAATTATTGCATAATACTTTCATGTTTAACAGGTTATTTAAAAAAAATCTAGTGATAAAGTTTGTTTAAGAGCAGCTTAATTCATAAAATTAAATAAAAATTAAATAAAAACAAACATGATTCCACAATGGGAACCCCTGAAAGGTTCTTCACAATAAAGCTCACAAAAAAGGGTTTTCTCATGATGTCATAGAAGAATGTTTTTTTTTTTGTTTTTTTTTGTCTGAAGAACTTTTAAATAATCCAAAGAACATTGTTCTACTATAAAGAACAATTGGAGCAATGGCGAGATTCCACGGATGTTAAAGGTTTCTTCATGGAATCATTGATGCCAATAAAAAACCTCTATTTAGTTTTCTTCCCAGACAGCAACACACACTCTAAAAAACACTGGGTTAAAAACAACCCAATTTGGGTTCTTTTCAACCCAAGACCCAAATTGGGTTGTTTATTTAACCCAACATACTGGCTTGATTTATTTTTACTATAGTACTAGCTTTTTTTTACTTTTTTTTTTTTACTTCATACATGAATTAATGTTAACTTAAATCCTCTAAACTTTTTCTTTAAATACTCCACACAACTGGTTTGCATGATAATTACTTTATTTTTGATAATATTTTACAGTATAACATATTTTATATCATTTTAAAAATCATTCTTAAATTTAAGCTTGTTTAACAAATATTAGAAGTAAAAATTAAACAAGTAATTAATTTATCTGACCCAGGATCTGGGTTACACAAAAACTACACCCTAAAAAATGCTGGGTTGTTTCAACCCAAATTTGGGTCAAATATGGACAAATCCAGCCGTTCGGTTACATTTTTAAATTACATTTTTAACCCAACGTTTGGGTTTGTCCATAGATATTTGACCCAAAATTGGGTTAAAACAACCCAGCATTTTTAGAGTGCTGAAAAGATAAACTGACCCAAAAGGCTCAACCCAGGATTTGGGTAGAAAAAATAACCCAAGATTTTCTTGAGAGTGTGGAATCCATCCGTCCACATTCTCCAGATCTGGGCCGACACGATGTAGAATAAGTGCAGAATGAGCACACATCAGGAGTGCTTCACATTAGTTATTAGTTATTGCACAGCTTTAGGAGTCTACACTCTAAAAAAAAAAGCTGGGTTGTTTTAACCCAATTTTGGGTCAAAAATGGACAAACCCAAACGTTGGGTAAAAAATGTGATTTAAAAATGTAACCCAACGGCTGGGTTTTTCCATAGATATTTGACCCAAAGTTGGTTTGAAACAACCCAGCACTTTTTTAGAGTGTAGAATAGCATGTCTTCTAACATGTTACACGACTGATTGAACATCCTCACCGTGTGTGTTTTCACCGTGTGTGTTTTTGACCGTGTGTGAAGCCTAATTAGCACAGGCTCACCTGGACTCTCGTTTGGACGGATCCGCGACCCCTGCCAGAGGATGTGCACCTTTGTGTTTATTTACTCCATCTGACACCGATGGAGAGTTTAATATCATCCCGTCAGAGGTTTGCCAAGGCCGGGATGCGACCCACTGCTCCAATATTCCCCGGCAGCAGCAGGCCGTCGTGATCCTGGCAGAGGAAGGTTAGCAAAGTTAAAACCTCTTACACCACGGCTCGCTGACCGGCCAACCGCAGCGGGAGGCTCGGTGTCCCACAGACTACTGTTAAAGGGACAGAAGAGGAGATCCGTCAATATCAGACCACAGTCGTGGAGACGCCATCCTAGCAAACATCCCAGCAAGCAGGTTAGCGTTTAAAACACAGCCCTGACGTCTAAAACAAGGCAACATTTGGGCTGTCAGGGAAACTTTAATAGACGTCTAAACCATCGCCCAGGAACAGAGTCATCAATTAGATAACAAAGAAATGAAACGACTAGTCTATTCTTGGGCGATGGTTTACACGTCTATTAAACGTCAGGGCTGTGTTTGGACGGCTATTAGACGTCTTTTAAACGCTTGCTGGGATCCTTTCTTTCTTTCTTCTGTGGTGGGTTTACATTAAAGGCGTTTCGCAGGTTAGTGGTCCATATTTCTTGAACTGCCGCAAATTGAAGATTTTTTTTAAATGGAAAAACAAACGTATATTTTATAGATAATAAAAAGTGCTTTCAACAAAGACTGGGGAAAATGATTTAAGTCCCCCTGTAGTCAATAATCACATCCCTTAAAAATCATCTTTGATCACCAAAATGACTTATTTAAAGGTTTTTTCCTAGATAAAAAATAGAATGTAACTCGACACCCTTGCTTCATTTAGTATACGCTGAGATTCTATAAATATGCAAATGAGCCCCGCCTCCACTCACTCACTCACTCAGAGATCCACTGGTTGACGATCACACGTTGATCTGATTGGTTACAAGGTCGTTTGTGACGTCAGAAACACCAGCGATTTCAAACCGTGTTTTTGAGACTGTCTTTGGTTCACTGCAGTTTAAGGAAGAAATACTCAGCAATGCTGTCGACTTATGAACTTACACATGGTGTGTCTTAAAGCATATTAAAAACACCACATACACACATAAACAACATTAAACGCTGGATTTACACTACAGGGGGACTTTAAAAAACAGTATAAGGAGGCAAATCTCAACTCAGAAAACAGTAATTGATAATATGACTGATTAACCTAGACACACACACACACATGAATTATTAAACGAGTTCAATTCAACTATAAGCACTTTTATTACATTTTATTTAGCTTTTCTTGCACCTCAAAACTTACAAATCTGCTCTGAACTTGAACTTGCCTCGTTCGTTTTTTTGTTCTTTGCTATGATTAACAAATCAAGCAACAGTCCTCTATACTTCGTTCTTGACCCATCAGTTCTGTCTAATTATCCAATCTACCGAATTACTGTAAAGTACTGTTGCCTCCCAGCTTGTCTAGCTAAAAATAAATCCTCTTTGATATCTTTCAATCTGGTTTTTGCCCACTTCATATACACTCTAAAAAATGCTGCATTGTTTCAACCCAAATTTGGGTCAAATATGGACAAACCCAAATGTTGGGTTAAAAATGCAATTAAAAAATTTACAGTTGAAAGTGAAAGTTGAAGTTTTGAAAGTGAAATTTCAAAGTGAAAATTTGAAATTACATTTTTAACCCAACATTTGGGTTTGTCCATATTTTACCCAAATTTGGGTTAAAACAACCCAGCATTGTTTAGAGTGTACTGAAACGGCCCTTTGATACCGTCTGTCATGGTTTATTTATGTCCCGCCTCTCAGATTTCCATTGTTGTTCTTCCTTGGTTTTCCTCCTATCTCTCTGGTAGACACTTTCACATTTCAGTGCAGGATTTTCCATCTCCGACTGTCCTCCCGAACCCAGACAGCAACGGTGTCGGCCCAGATCCGGCTCACATCTGGGCCGTGTGCAATCCACGTGTACCAGATGTGGGCCGACACTGTTCCCAGCATGCAATAGCCGTCATTTCTCCGTCTCGGTTAACTATAGACCCGATATAGTCCGGCTATGAGTAACACACTTCTAGCCAAAATAACCTTGAATGTCGGTTTTGCCAAAATAACTTGCGAGATGAAGGATATTCCGTCAACAGTGATTACAAGGTGTTTGGTTTCATTTCTTCACTCATTTCTTTGATATCTAATTGATGACTAGTCTATTCTTGGGCGATGGTTTAGACGTCTATTAAAGTTTCACTGACAGCCCAAATGTTGCTTTGTTTTAGGTTAGACGTCAGGTTGTGTTTGCACGGCTATTACTGTACACGTCTGTTAAATGCAGAATTGCTGTCCGGGAAGCAAGGTGTTCCCCAGGGATCCGTACTTGGTCCGTTATTATTCCTCATCTACACACTACCTCCGGGTCAGATTTTACATCGATCTTTCAATTCTACGCTGATGACATCCAACTCTATGTTATCTGGAAGCCTGCTCTTTCCACTCGAATTGATAACTTTTCTGCTTGTGTGAATGAAACGAAAGTTTAATGTATTTATATATTCAAAAATCTGCTGCAAGAAAACTCACACCCACATCTAATATATCGTATCAGGTACAAAATAATACTGCTCACTTTTAAATCTTTATGAGAGAGAGAGTACATCATGACAGAATTAGGGAGTGTTTGGGAAACCTGTTGGAAAACAATCATTTTTGCGATAAAAAAAAACTAAATATAACAGAATATAACATACAAGTATTTTAGAGAAGCATGTGTTTGGCTAAGCTGGTTTCTACCAATAAAAAATGTAAAAGGTTCTGAACTTTTATCTTACAATTCTGACTATATTTCTTGCAGTTGCATATAACTCACAACTCTCATTTCTTTCTATGAATTGAGATATAAACTCGAAATTATGAAAGGTTATTTAAATCTCGCAATTCTTACTATTTCTTGCTATTCCAAATGTATACACTGTGTTTTGTTAATTCAAAAACATTTGACAAATCGTTTGGTTAAACAGTAAACTAAGTTTACGTTTAAGTTTAAATTTATTAAAAGCAAAAAATAATAATAATAATGAGATATAAATTATAATTGTGAGAAAAAAGTCTGAATTGTGGGATGAAAAGTCATAATAACCTTCACCTTTCTTATTTTTTATTTCATGGTGGAAACAAGCTTTTATTGTCACGAAGTCTTGTTGAAACAGAAAACAGAAATTTTTCTTAATGACATTTAGAAAAATGTAGCATTGGTGCGTGTTGATTCATATAATACGTTATGTGCTTAGTTAGATGTATTCATTTAAGCAGATTTAACGTGTTAGGCAGTGATTGGCTCTTGTGCTTTAATAATCACAATATTGCATGATCAGTTGACAATTCCACATTACTTAATTTTTTTAATTAAGCATGACGTTTATTTACTTAATAATTTTAAGGCAAAGGGTTTCCTAAAAATTTTTAAGTTAAGTCAACTGATCACTATTATCTAGATGTATTGCTTTAAGCAGACACAATGAACGTGTTAGGCAGAGATTGGAACTTGTGCTTTAATGATCACAATAATCCGATATGCAGATAATGCATGATCAGAAGCGCAGCGACTGATGGATGTAAAGACAATCGTTCGCACGCTGGCCGTCCATGACTCACGGTGATATGATAACATGCCCATAAAGAGGAGCAGCTTTTGTTGATCTCGGCGTCCCGGCGGTGTCAAGATGCATTTCCTCTGAAGCAAGAGAGGAGCTTCACAGTGCTGCAATCTGGGCTCGCAAAACCCTTTGACACCGCAGTTTTAATTAAAATTACATTATGAGTAATCAAGCAGAAGACTGGGGAGGGGAGGAGGGATGGCTGGAGGTGAACCTCATCTCTACCAACATGCAATGGACCCACGCCATGCCACACTCACCAAAGATGTGCAACACAGACCTGGGTCTATAGGGTCATGTTTCAGCGTTGAGATAAGAGGGAAATGCACATCCGTTGAGGTTTTCATGGATGTTTGCGAATGCAATGCAGAGTGAAATAATAATCAAAAACAATAAAACGGGTGAAAAATCCCATGCACATTAAAGGATCTAGAGATCAGAAAACGCCTAGAAATCAAGTCAGGTTTATTTCTATAGTGCTTTATACAGATTCAAAGCAGCTTTACAGTAATGAACGGGGAAATAACAGAATCATATATAGTTGCAAGCAGCAATTATGCACAATAAAGGCATGAGTTATGCAAGAGTTACGGCTTCATGAAACTGCAACAATGAGTGGCATTTTAGATTATTTTAGTCAAAGAAAGCAAGTTCGACCGAATATATCGCATAATTGGTATCATTGTTCTCAGTATGACTCAAGAAATCTCAATAAAACAAGCAAAATGGATCATCATCAAAAGCATATTTTAAAGCTATAAGCTATTATGAATTTTGATCAGAATGTGGGGATGTCCTTCATGGCATGTCATGAAATACAGCATTTTACAACAAAATTCTAAATGGCTGTTACCAAATATTGTGGATTATTCGACTCGATGTGCTGCACTGGACCAACAGACACCAATTTTATGATTTTCTCCCAAACCGTACAGAAGTTATTAATAGCTATTAAATAATAGTATAAAAACAGTAGGATTGTTGAGCCAAGGAATCAGAGGAAACAATCATTTATGGTTGAAAAAAAGCATTTATGTGAGTGCAACTTTGGACAGTTGGTGGCGCTAGAGGGATTGAGTTAGGGACTCCAGAATTGCAGTGGTTGATGTTCGGACTGTCCTCTATCGGTGTGCCAAATCTCACAACTTTTAACAATACGGTTCTATGGGCGGCCATAGACTCAAGAGCAGAAGAAGAAGAAGAAATCTGACGGATGATGCAAACCTCATCAATATCAGACACAATATTCAACAGATAAACAATATATACTGTCAAGCAAATCTCAACTGCTTGCATTGTTTGCATCATTGTTTGCAAAATTATCGTCAAACTCTAATCTGATAAGAAGCTGAAGATTATTTTAAATTGGTGAAGCACTTATTTTATGGTATTTTACTTTGGGTGTACTGTTGTTAGTTTTTATGATTTTTTTATTAATATTGTAAAGCACATTGGACAATGTAAATTGTATTTAATTGCGCTATATAAATAAATTGCCATTGCCATTGCCAAGTGTGACTATAAGGCATGAACATATTAAGATATTAATAACACAACATGATGATTTTCTGTAAAGCTGCTTAAACCGAACGTGCTCCACAAACACTGACGCTAATATGCAGAGGTTCAGAGCTGGAAATGTCAGAGCTCTTGTGTCTTTGTTTCAGTTTTGGAGCCGATCTTCGCAGGTCGAGTGCGATCACGGGAGCAGGTGTGTTAGATTCACTTTGACACGACTCAACATCAAACCGCAGATAAAGACGACACGTCTGAAGCCTCCGGTCCTTCACACACGTTCTCCAGGCCTGGGACTCGACACCGGCTCCCTGAAGCCCTCTCGCTTTACAAACACTCAAAACAATCGCAGCTTTCCAGGAAATGTCTAATATCTAGTGTAATATCTGTTTCCAGGAAAACTGCACCTGTCCTTGCCTTTTATTTCCTGCGTTATGAGTCATAAACGGTAAAAAACTGTAACATGAAAAAGCGGTAACACTTTATAATGCATTAGGTAACAAATGAGGAGTATAGCATTTAATAACCTTTGTTCATGTTAGTTCACGGTGCATTCACTAACGTTAACAGATTTTGATATTAAAAACGTATTAGTAAATGTTGAGATTAATAAATGCTGTATTGTTGGTAACGCTTCCTTTTACAGTACAGTACTTTCAGTGTACTTACCTAGAAAGTACTGGCTAATATAAGGTAAGTACGGTTCAGGGTTAGTTATTACCCAGTAATTGTAATTACTATAATAAGTACATGGGTAACAGGACTGTAAAAGTAAGCGTTACCGTATTGTTCATGTTAACTAAATAACTATAAAACCTTACTGTTAAGTGTTACCAAAGCCTTTGTTTCTGTAAATATTGTAAATAATTGTGAATATACTGTTTGTCAATATTGGGAACGATTAAAATTATACTGGTTATATGATATTATATGATATAAAACAACAGAAATAGCAAATAAATCAGGTGAGAATGAAAAACTGTAACACTTTACAACAAGGATCCATTTTTTAACACTAGATTATTTAACTCCTAAAGCCTTTATTAATCTTAGCTCATGTTAATTTCAACATTATTCAAATCAAAAGGTTCATCTGTTATTATTATTATTTACTGGACCTGAGCAAACATGCACTGATGTTATGAAAGATTAATAAATACTGCATTGCTCACTGGTAATGTTATTAATGCATTTACTAATGGCACCTTTATGTGATGTTTTCCCAAACAAACATAATATAATCAGTCCAGTCAAAATATTCAGATTATTCAGTCTTTTGAATATCAAATGCTAAAACCAAAAACTGCACATGTCGTTGCCTATTATAAGTCATAAACGGTAAAAAACTAAATCATTAACATGAAAAAGCGGTAACACTTTATAAGTAACAAATAAGGAATATATATTTTTTATAGCATTTAATAACCTTTGTTAATGTTATGTTCATGTTAGTTCACGGTGGATTAACTAATGTTGACAGATTTTTATATTAAAAATGTATAGGTAAATGTAGAGATTAATAAATACTGTATAAGTATTGTTCATGTTAACACTAGTTACCCAATGAAACCAAAGTGTTAATGAAATATTTTGTTTCAAGAATGATGTCACTTTAAATATTGTAATAATTGTGAATATTCTGTACGTCAATATTACGATACAAAACAGCAGAAATAGCAAATTAGGTGAGAAAGAAAAACTGTAACACTTTACAACAAGGATCCAATAGTTAACTACATTAGTTCAAATTATTCAGATTTGCAAATATGTTGTCTTTTAAATATCAAATGCTAAAACCAAATAACGAGCATAAAACATGCCAGTGTTTTAGCAAAGCATGCTCTCGGTTCAGAACTGAAATAGAAATGACAGAAATGTTAATATGACATCCATTTTCTCCCAAAAATGTCAAAAAGATACAAAGACTCCTGGGTTTGTGCTTGAGGCCACTCACCGAAATAATTATGAGCTCCATAAAAGCCCCTCCGTAAAAAAGTGGCAGAAACCACCAGGAGAAAAGGATCGAACAAAATTACTTTCTCTGCCTGTGCTTTATGTGCTTTAATAAGAGCCGGCGTCAGAGGGCCTTCTTCAGCAGGAGCCCGAGCTCGTCCATTCAGACGCTGTGTTTTCTGTATTCATTAAGAGAGAAAGATCTGCTCTCGGCTCCACATATCACAGTTTCCCTTCATTACATGCTGGAGCTCACATGTGTTAAAAGAAGAGGAAGAGGAGGAAGAACGCGTGGCTTTGAATGGGATCGTGTACACGAGACAGACGCTCTCAGAATCCATTCTGCTCTGGGCTCTTATACAGTTCTTTATGTGTTTCTCTCTCTCTCACACACACACACACACACTCTCCTCGGAGAGGTTAATTACTGTGCGGAGAAGTTTGGACCCGCTGAGCAGAAACGCTTCGGTCCGACAGACAAAAGGCCGAACGCAAAGCTCTGCGCAGAACAGAAGACGCGCGGCTCTAATGACGCTCGCGGGGTGGAAAAGCATTTGCTTTCATGTTTTGGTCAAATGTGCTTAAAGATGTTTAGATGACAGCGGAGAGGAACAAACATGTGTTCCCATTGAGTCATTTATGATGTTCTCTGAAGGTGCCATTTTTTTTATGTTTGTTATTAAAAAATGAAAAAGTTTCATTTTAAGGGAACGTTCCATTTCATCATTTCGCAAATATTACTTTTTTAATGTTTTTTTTTTTACTTTTGAAACGTTACTTTTGAACATTCGGAAACAAGTAGTTATGTTGCAAACATTGAACGTTACTTTTGAACCGTTACTTTTAAAACGTTGCTTTTGGAACGTTACTTTTGAACGCTCTGAATCAAGTAGTTACATTTAAAAATGTTGCAAACATTGAACGTTTTGAAACGTTACTTTAGAACCGATACTTTTAAAACGTTACTTTTGAACCGTTACTGTTAAAACGATACTTTTGAAATGTTACTTTTGAAACGTTACTTTTGAACCGTTACTGTTAAAACTTTACTTTTAAACCGTTACTTTAAAACGTTACTTTTAAACCGTTACTTTTAAACAGTTACTTTTAAATTAAAACGTTACTTTTAAACCGTTACTTTTAAACAGTTACTTTTAAATTAAAACGTTACTTTTAAAACGTTACTTTTGAACTGTTATTTTTGAACGTTACTTTTGAACTGTTACTTTTAAAACGTTACTTTTGAACGCTCTGAAACAAGTAGTTACATGTAAAGTGCTGAGCAGAAACGCTTCGGTCCGACAGACAAAAGGCCGAACGCAAAGCTCTGCGCAGAACAGAAGACGCGCGGCTCTAATGACGCTCGCGGGGTGGAAAAGCATTTGCTTTCATGTTTTGGTCAAATGTGCTTGAAGATGTTTAGATGACAGCGGAGAGGAACAAACATGTGTTCCCATTGAGTTATTTATGATGTTCTCTGAAGGTGCCATTTGTTTAATGTTTGTTATTAAAAAATGAAAAAGTTTCATTTTAAGGGAACGTTCCATTTCATAATTTCGCAAATATTACTTTTTTAATGTTTATTTTTATTTTTGAACGTTACTTTTGAACATTCGGAAACAAGTAGTTACATTAAAAAATGTTGCAAACATTGAACGTTACTTTTGAACCGTTACTTTTGAACCGTTACTTTTAAAACGTTACTTTTGAACCGTTACTTTTAAAACTATACTTTTGAAACGTTACTTTTAAAATGTTACTTTTGAACCGTTACTTTTGAACCGTTACTTTTGAACCGTTACTGTTAAAACGTTACTGTTAAAACGTTACTGTTAAAACGTTGCTTTTGAACGTTCTGAAAAAGTAGTTACATTTAAAAATGTTGCAAACATTGAATGTTACTTTTGAAACGTTACTTTTAAAACGTTGCTTTGAACTGTTATTTTTAAAACGTTACTTTTGAAACGTTACTTTTGAATCGTTACTTTTAAAACGTTGCTTTGAACTGTTATTTTTAAAACGTTACTTTTGAAACGTTACTTTTGAAACGTTACTTTTAAAACGTTGCTTTGAACTGTTATTTTTAAAACGTTACTTTTGAAACGTTACTTTTGAATCGTTACTTTTAAAACGTTGCTTTGAACTGTTATTTTTAAAACGTTACTTTTGAAACGTTACTTTTGAAACGTTACTTTTGAAACGTTACTTTTGAATGCTCTGAAACAAGTAGTTACATTTAAAAATGTTGCAAACATTGAATGTTACTTTTGAAATGTTACTTTTAAACCGTTACTTTTAAAACGTTACTTTTGAACGTTCTGAAAAAGTAGTTACATTTAAAAATGTTGCAAACATTGAATGTTACTTTTGAAACGTTACTTTTGAATCGTTACTTTTGAACTGTCACTTTTGAAACCGTTACTTTTGAAACGTTACTTTAGAACCGTTACTTTTGAAACGTTACTTTAGAACCGTTACTTTTAAAACTTTACTTTTGAAACGTTACTTTTAAAACTATACTTTTGAAACGTTACTTTTAAAACGTTACTGTTAAAACGTTACTGTTAAAACGTTGCTTTTGAACGTTCTGAAAAAGTAGTTACATTTAAAAATGTTGCAAACATTGAATGTTACTTTTGAAACGTTACTTTTAAAACGTTGCTTTGAACTGTTATTTTTAAAACGTTACTTTTGAAACGTTACTTTTGAATCGTTACTTTTAAAACGTTGCTTTGAACTGTTATTTTTAAAACGTTACTTTTGAAACGTTACTTTTGAAACGTTACTTTTAAAACGTTGCTTTGAACTGTTATTTTTAAAACGTTACTTTTGAAACGTTACTTTTGAATCGTTACTTTTAAAACGTTGCTTTGAACTGTTATTTTTAAAACGTTACTTTTGAAACGTTACTTTTGAAACGTTACTTTTGAAACGTTACTTTTGAATGCTCTGAAACAAGTAGTTACATTTAAAAATGTTGCAAACATTGAATGTTACTTTTGAAATGTTACTTTTAAACCGTTACTTTTAAAACGTTACTTTTGAACGTTCTGAAAAAGTAGTTACATTTAAAAATGTTGCAAACATTGAATGTTACTTTTGAAACGTTACTTTTGAATCGTTACTTTTGAACTGTCACTTTTGAAACCGTTACTTTTGAAACGTTACTTTAGAACCGTTACTTTTGAAACGTTACTTTAGAACCGTTACTTTTAAAACTTTACTTTTGAAACGTTACTTTTAAAACTATACTTTTGAAACGTTACTTTTAAAACGTTACTTTTGAACGCTCTGAAACAAGTAGTTACAAAAAATGTTGCAAACATTGAATGTTTCTTTTGAAACTTTACTTTTGAACCGTTACTTTTAAAAAGTTGCTTTGAACTGTTATTTTTAAAACGTTACTTTTGAAACGTTGCTTTTGAATGCTCTGAAACAAGTAGTTACATTTAAAAATGTTGCAAACATTGAATGTTACTTTTGAAACGTTACTTTTGAATCGTTACTTTTAAAACGTTGCTTTGAACTGTTATTTTTAAAACGTTACTTTTGAAACGTTACTTTAGAACCGTTACTTTTGAAACGTTACTTTAGAACCGTTACTTTTAAAACTTTACTTTTGAAACGTTACTTTTAAAACTATACTTTTGAAACGTTACTTTTAAAACGTTACTTTTGAACGCTCTGAAACAAGTAGTTACATGTAAAAGTGCTGAGCAGAAACGCTTCGGTCCGACAGACAAAAGGCCGAACGCAAAGGTCTGCGCAGAACAGAAGACGCGCGGCTCTAATGACGCTCGCGGGGTGGAAAAGCATTTGCTTTCATGTTTTGGTCAAATGTGCTTAAAGATGTTTAGATGACAGCGGAGAGGAACAAACATGTGTTCCCATTGAGTCATTTATGATGTTCTCTGAAGGTGCCATTTGTTTAATGTTTGTTATTAAAAAATGAAAAAGTTTCATTTTAAGGGAACGTTCCATTTCATCATTTCGCAAATATTACTCTTTTTTATGTTTTTCTTTACTTTTGAACGTTACTTTTGAACCGTTACTTTTGAAACGTTACTTTAGAACCGTTACTTTTAAAACTTTACTTTTGAAACGTTACTTTTAAAACTTTACTTCTGAACTGTTACTTTTGAACGCTCTGAAACAAGTAGTTACGTTTAAAAATTTGGCAAACATTGAACGTTACATTTGAAACACTACTTTTAAAATGTTCTGAAACAAGTAGTTACGTTTAAAAATGTTGCAAACATTGAAAGTTACTTTTGAACAAAAATGTTGGACAAATGTCCAATTGAAACATTAACTGAACCATGTATAAATAATATTTTTGTGAAAACGTTTTGAGAATGTTATTAAAGACCAGATAAATTTGAACAAACAATAAAGTAAAGAATATTGCATTACTAATTACTTTCTAAATCCCATATCAACCTTAAACAATAAAAGTTAATGTAGTTAATACATTTTCTAATGTTAACTAGTGGAACCTTATTGTAAAGTGTAACCAAATAATAAGGAATGATGTTCATGTCATTCCAAACCTGGTATAACTGGTACAGTAAGTCCACAGGAAAAACTAACATCCTAGAGGTTTGAAACATCACTGGAGTGAGATTAATATGTTGTTTTTTGGGTGAAATGTTCCTGTAAAGCTGTTTTCCTCTTTAATCTCAGGCTTAAGGCAGGAAAACGGCACTTTTAGCCTCGTTTCTCTCTTCACTGCCACTTTCTATCGCTCAAGGTTTTGCCAGTTAAACGTAAGTGAATCCAGTGGTTTTGACAGACCTGAACACACACAGAAACAGAAGCGGAAGGTCGAATCTGCCTCGAGGACGGCGACCATGACCTTACACACATCTGCAAGAAAGCACAGACAAGATGGAAAGCATGTTTTCTCAAAATAAAAACTCTCTTCATTCATTAGATTTGTATTAAAAGATACAAATAAAAACATATTTATCGTTATTTTAACATACCATTGAATGACAAAACAGATCTAAAACACTGACATCTTTACACAACACAAATCATTGCTTCTCGTTCACTATTAAACCGATTCGTAGAGACTCGCCAACGAACAGGGAACGTTCTGGCAAGGTTCTCTCAAAGTTATGAACAAATGTTCTTACAGTAACATCCATAGAACATTCATTCAGCGTTATCTGGTCTTTAATAATGTTCTCAAAACAGTAGCACAAAAACATTATTATTATTTATGTTTTCGTGACATAGTCAGAGGTGTTTATTCTCTGTTTGTTTTAGGATTAAAATCTTCATTGAAGTATAAAAGCAAAAGGTCATCATGCGTTACAGTGATTTTACCAGTAAATCTGCAATACCTGTGATTTTGTAAAGTGATTAAACAAGCATTGTTTAGCTGGAAAAATAAAAGGTGATTAAAGTGTGTTTCTTCCATAACAGTGTAGGCTAAATCAAGGAAAAATAACAATGCATTCTGAAATGATTAGACAAGCAGTCGCAGACAGACTATACAAATGACTGAACTTTTGATGAAGTGAAGATGATACCGTAAGATTGTCATTATAGGAGAAACTGATGTTCTAGTCACGCTTGATATTTGATTCATGATGCATTTCTGCGCTGCAACTACAGAAATCGGATTAATTACCTCTGGCTTAAGTTTGTGAAGATAAAGAGCTTACAAAATACCTCTGGGAAAGTGATTAACCACAGAAACAATAAATCAATCAATGACTCAAATGAAGCTCAACTATATTCAGTGTGCTGGAATGCTAATAAATCAACGAACTTGCGCTAAATTGTTTTTCACGAAGTGACACGAGACTCCCGCTGGATTTGTGGAAATCGCCCCGCCCCTTTTTAAAGTGGCGTGTTTTGAATGAAACATTAGTGCACTTACTGAATACTGCACAATATAACCCATAATTCGGTGTATTATATTCTGGAATTATATGACATATTATGCAAAAAAGGTTTCAAATATTAGCTACACATATTCACATATTTGTACTAAAGATTTTCAGTCCTGCATGAACGAACTCAGTTCAATTTGAAACTCCAATATAGGATGGGACAATATCCATATTCCATATAATATAGATATACTTTGATGTTACAAATGCATGTGAAAATACTGCTGTTGGGGGGAAAGTGCACTATACTAAATGTCAAACTAACGCATAAAACTAGTTTAGAGCGGCTTGCCCTCCGGCCAGATGCATGTGCTGTTTCACGAGTTCACATCTACATATAATTATTATGGTAAAGGTTATGCGAACTTGGCGTGCTGTCCGGGTGGAGGGCTCCGAGCTCGGAATTTTTTGCCGGAACCCAGAGTACTCCCCCGTTGGTAAGAGGAGATGGAACTATAGATGAGGAGATGGGGTGGAGGTGGGATGCTAATGAACTGTCAAGGAACAAAGGTGGGTTCCGCTGTTATTTATCTTGTCCTGAGTTGATTACTGATTGATCTCCACTTGTGCTGATTGGGGTAATTATCTGCACCTGCTCCTCCCGAACCTTGTTAATATAAAACATCATTTAATGCATTTGAGTGTATGTGTTTACAAGACCAATGATTTACTAAATACGGAAAAGTTGCGTTTTTCTCGTACAGACGACAACATTGTCAAAATGAACCCGTTCACACAGATCGCAAAAACTATTTAAAAAGCTGTATTCTGCTGCCATGCCAGTAGTTGGCGATGTCAATCTGTAAATGCACATGCCATCACCATTTTCACAGATTTGTGTTTTTGTAGTTTAGGTACATGAAGACAAAAACCTGCACTTGAAACCCGTTTCCAAAGGTTTGCGTTTTCAAGCCCACACAAAGCTTAAATGAGTGGCCAAAAAGCATTACAAATTTTTTTTGTTGAAAACGTTGTCATATTTGTATCTGTAGCAGTGAATGTCCTTGCTAAAATGCCTTCGCTTTTGTATGGAAGCTTGTTTACGCCACTGAATAAAAAAAATAAAATAATAATAATTGCAACTTTGTATCTCACAATTGCGAGATATGCAGAATTGTGAGAAATAAAGTCGCAATTGCGAGATATAAATTCGCAATTCTGAGAAATAAAGTCGCAATTGCGATATAAAGTCGCAATTCTGAGAAATAAAGTCGCAATAGCGAGACATAAAGTCGCAATTATGAGAAAAAAAGTCGCAATTGCGAGAAAAAATACAGAATTGCGACTTTTCTGACTTTTCTCACAATTCTGACTTTTCTCAGAATTGTGAGATATAAACTAGCAATTGCGAGTTATCAGGCCAATTCTAAGGGGGAAAAAAGACTAACTTTTTCCCCTCAGAATAGTTTATATCACGCAATTCTGACTTTGTAACACGCAATTGCGACTTTATATCAATCAATTCTGACTTTATATCTCGTAATTCTGACTTTATATCACGCAATTCTGACTTTGTAACACGCAATTGCAACTATATCAATCAATTCTGACTTCATATCTCGCAATTCTGACTTTATAACACGCAATTGCGACTTTATTTCACGCAATTCTGACTTTACAACACGCAATTGCGACTTTATATCACGCAATTCTGACTTTATAACCTGCAATTGTGACTTTATATCAATAAATTCTGACTTTATATCTCGCAATTCTGA
Organism: Rhinichthys osculus; assembly: GCA_029959095.1. NCBI lineage: Eukaryota > Metazoa > Chordata > Actinopteri > Cypriniformes > Leuciscidae > Rhinichthys > Rhinichthys osculus. The sequence continues at coordinate 656,301 of JARWKJ010000016.1, read as the reverse complement.
CTTTATAACACGCAATTGCTGTTTTATATCACGCAATTCTGACTTTATAACCTGCAATTCTGAGAAATAAAGTCAGAATTGCGAGATGTAAATTCGCAATTGTGAGAAAAAAAGTCAGAATTGTGAGATAAAAAGTCGCAATTACCTTTTTTATTTTTCATTCTGTGGCGGAAACAAGCTTTCATACTTTTGGGCATGTCTATAGTGGTTTAATCTGTTTTTTCCCCCCAACAATACAATCATCACATCGAGGTCGAGAACTACCCAACCTTTGACGCTCTCGGCCGTTCTCAACGCTTTCTCCGTTCCGCGGTCGATCCCACAACGCACCGCGCGAGCGTGAAGCTCAACTTCCATAGGAATGAATTTAAAACACTCGTTCCGCTCCGCGCCATTAGATACAGACTATAACGGTTCCTTTATTCAGCGAATTTTTGCGGGCGAAATCCAGTCATTCCAACAGAAATCTGTTGGGGAGTTTCAGACGACAACAATGGTGGTCAAAAAATTCACAATCAAGATTTGCTCAGGTTCATATGGAAGCTTGTTCCCGCCACAGAATAAAACATTTTAAAAGATAATTGCGACTTTTTGATCAATGGTCAATGCAGAACAGAGTGGACCACCCACGCACACAATGACACACACACACACACACACACACATACACACACACAGAGAGAGAAGTGCAGTTCAATCAAAGTCAGCTTTAGTGTGCTTGTCCAGTTTATATAGCAAGTCTAGGGTGTTGGCTGAAACTAACAAATGGAATAACATTTCTATAGAAACGAACTGAGACAGTCAGATTAGCTGAAAGAGTCCCTAGAGAGACAAACAATTCCATTCCTTATTACACCATATATGCAACGTTGCTCCTTATGGACTTGCACATGTCTTACAAGCGTGTGGCTAAACAGGGTGTACAAGAAATGATTAGATAGACAGAAAAGGAGAGGCAAACATATTTATCCTATCACATCCTCCAAGAGTCCATATTTAATTAGACAAAGCATTTGGGAATACGCATATAAAATGGAAACCGATCCCTCTTACATAAGTCAATTAGTATCTTTAACAGTATTGTTATATTCTTTACAAGTGGATGTATTCATTTGTTTGCTTTAGAGGGGTGTCATGTACAAAATGATGCTAACAGGATCTAATTAGCAGATGCAAATGAGGAAAGCCGGAGTATTCGCAGAGAAGCAGAAGAGAGGCTCTGTGGGAAAGCTGGAACGGTTCGGATTACCAACGGCCCCCACGCTGGGGACCAAATGTGATGGTCCGCTCCTGCTGTTGTTCTTTACATGAGACAGGAGCAGACCATAAATATAGACGTGGGGGGCGAAAAGGGAGGGTCAAAAAGGGGCTTGACCTTCTGGCGTCCAAATACTCACCCAATTTTATATCCGTCAGTCTGTCGATTTCTCATCGCAGTCTGGAAGCGTTCATCCCTGTATCGGCCGTGTTTTCGGTTGCTGTTAGTAGGTGGGAAAATGATGCAAGCAAACTGCTAAAGAGAAGGTAGAGGCTTGAAAAACAAACTGAGTTGCATTTTAAGCATCATATTGCTGTGTATCTGGCAGCACTCGGACCTTCTGCTCTCGCAAAACGCCTCTGCCAAGACATTGGTGCCGAGGTCACGGGCTCTTTCCCCCCGCATGGAAACTACAGGGAAGAGTGGCATCGGGACAGAAAGGACCCTTTAGACGTGTCAAAAAGAAAGCGCAGGGGAAGCGAGTATTTGAGCAAACTCCCCACTGTCTGCTGCCCTTAACGCTCTGGCAGCGAGTTCAACCTTCATTATATCGGGCTCTGCGATATACTGAGCGTTCATGCATTTGGCAGACGCTTTTGTCAGAAGATACTTACATTGCATTCAAGATGTACACTTGATCAGTTCATGCATTCGCTGGGAATCGAACCCAGAGTGACTGAAGATATTAAGTATCAAAATTATGGTTTATGCTTGAAATGAGAAAATGGAGTAAAAAAAATGTATCTTGTTTTCCCTTTGGATTAAGCTTATTTTTTTGTCATTTGATCAGTTCATGCATTCGCTGGGAATCGAACCCAGTGTGACTGAAGATATTAAGTATCAAAATGATGGTTTATGCTTGAAATGAGAAAATGGAGTAAAAAAAATGTATCTTGTTTTCCCTTTGGATTAAGCTTATTTTTTTGTCACTTGATCAGTTCATGCATTCGCTGGGAATCGAACCCAGAATGACTGAAAATATTAAGTATCAAAATAATGGGTTATGCTTGAATTGAGAAAATGGGTTTTAACGCCCCTTAGCTGTTCTAAATTCACTGTAAATCACGGCATTTATTGCTTAATTAGCTGGACAATAACTTTATTCTAGAGCTGCTGTAAAGCCTAAAAAATCTCTATTACTGTAATCTCCTGTTATCACTGTAAAGCTGCTTTGAAACAGTCTATATTGTTAAAAGCGCTGTATAAATGAAGGACTTGACTTCAGGAATAATCTGCAAGTGTCGTCTTTGAAAAGAGATCAAACCTAAGTCTGTTGCTCTAAAGAAGGTGTTCTCAACCTTTTGCAACTCATGGTCCACCAATGACTGCTTAAAAACGTTATGAGGACCACCTTTCCAAATATGATAGAGTATGAACACAGAATAACAGAAAATTGAACCACAGAATAACTAGGTCAAGTCAGCCGTAGATGAAAACTGTCCTTGTATAATAAAGACTCAGTTACCATTTATTCCTGTAACAATAACAGGGCAGGGCAGACCAATGACACAAGCGAACAACACATTAAATAATTAATAATTCATCGAGACTAACGACAGGTCACACACACACAAGAGGGGAACATTCTCTCTATTCATTTGCAGAAATGTTCAACAAAGTTCATTCACCCCAATTTACAAACTGTACGTGTAAGTTATCAAATAGGTACAATTAGCGATATTAACATGACTGTTTAAAATAATATTATTTCGCTATGGCTCAGGACGCTGTTCAAAGTCCTGCCGCGCCACATTCACATATATTAAATAGCCTACACTATATTAGTCTCAAATCGTCATGAATGTACTGACTTCACCCTGTGCTGCAAGATACATTTACTTTTACATTCATTTACAGAAATCAGATGTGTGGATGAAAATTGTCGGATTTTCAGGTGAGATTCTCAAATAATTCAGTTAATTTTGTACGTCACACACATCACACACATGACCAGCGTCGGCCAATAGTGAGCCTGCGTGTGACGACCCAGAAGCGCTGCGCTGTTACACTACGCTAACTCACTCGAGGCCCACAGAGAAGGACATGAAGAGCGGAATAAAGTCTTTGTTTTTGTTTGTTTTTTGTGCACAGAAAGTATTCTCGTCGCTTGATAAACTTAAAGTTGAGCCACTTGGACTATTTTAACAATGTCTTTAATAACTTTTCTGGGCCGGCAGGTTTAAATTACAATAAAAGCCTATGGAGGAGTGATCCAGCTCTCAGATTTAATAAAAAATATCTTAATTCGTGTTCTGAAGATGAAGGAAAGTCTTACGGGGTTGAACAACATGAGGGAGAGTAATTACTGACAGAGTTTACATTTTTGGGTGAACTATCCCTTTAACGCTACATAAAGTGTTCAGACTGCAGACTAAGCAACTATTGTATTTAATTGTTTAATTTTCAGGTCTATGCTCAAAAAGTGAATAAATGGATTTTAAAGACAGCGTAAATATAATTTAGTACCATAAAATCCCCTGAAAATACAAAATATTACACAAAAAACATTATCGAACTAAAATATAGTACATTAATTTCATTGAAATAATTTTTTGTGGAAATATAAACAAATATTGTTAAAGCGCTATATAAATGAAGTTGACTTGACTTGTGGCTAAAGCAAGACCCCAGTGAAACATGAAGGAAACACCACGTGTGAAGGCCTAAGCGTCCCGCTAAAGGGCAAACCCTCATGACGAGGTGTTGCTGGGGCAGATCTCAGATCCACTCATCTGTGCCGGTGTTTCTCATAGCAGGAACATCTGTGGGAGTGCAGAGGCTTTTCTCTGCGAACGACCAGAAAACAGCGACATGCACAAGCGGAACAACCGCTAACAAATCACAACCGGAGTGACGAGGCGGGATTGAACCTGAAA
>JARWKJ010000016.1:627167-649667 GCA_029959095.1 Rhinichthys osculus | reverse complement strand
GGCCTGGACATCCACGCTTGCTCTCTGTCCAATCACATTTCTTCCCTGCGTCGTGTTCTTGCCAAGTGGAATCCGGCTTCATCCACAAAGATAAAGGTATGTGGAGTTCGGCTGGCGTCCATCTCCATTACCTCTAAATTACAGACCGGTTTACAGTAATGTACATTATAACTGCATGTGTACCGTGTTTGGTCACTGAACAGACATCTTACCTGGACACACTGATACATACGGAGTTCTTTCACTCGTTCAGTCTCTCTCAAAGGATATATCGTGTACAATTGCTTCATCTTTATTTGATGTTTCTCTAGGACTCAATGGTCATTGTGCTGACCGTATTCACGTTTCCAGAAGTGATATTGTGTGCCGGCACTCTATCTCGAATATCCCGCAGTTTTATTGCATCGTTGGCAATTACCATGTGAACGATGGCAAATCAAAGTGTCTTTATTTGTCTCCCCGAGGAGAAATTAGTTTTGGATATAAAGAGATTGCTACAAACAGACAGAACCCAGATACAGGGTTAAAACAGTTAAAAGAGACAAAAAAAACATTAAAAGAGCTGTGCAAATTGCAATTCACCATTTTCTAAAGTCTGCTTGTGCAAAAGTAATATCATGTCCCTACATAACATTCAATTACAGGTATACATTCATAAATTCATGGTCACACGTTCATCGCTGATCATTTATGAGCTTAAGTGAAAGCTTATACCTGTTGTATTTGCACATGAGGAACCCGTTCCCTCTTTCTCAAACTCCATGATCCCTGCACAGATCCTGCCTCTCCCTGCTCTCCGAGAACACCTTTGGATCCTAAAACACAACAATCACTGTATTGTAATAGCTTTCAAAATGTAGACATATTGTATTGTACTGTAATATCATCTCACCTGTTGTTTTGCCGGAGAATTGGTCCTGTTGCCGGCACTGTTGAGCGGTGCGGGTTTGGTTGCAGGCTGAGAACATGTTCACCACATGGTCAATCATTCCGGCCCTTATTTCATCAGATATCAGCGCTCTCGGTCTTCTCTGATCCATATTTACAAACGAAATCAGTTGCAATGTCCTCTTTTACTGAAACATGGATAAAGACTAAAGGATGGCTTTCAGCGGAAACTCCAATTAGCTTGGAATGATTATTATTATTTCATTTTTTGCTAAGATTTTCAAAATAATTACTGCAGAAATGCTTGAAATTTGCCATCGATCTGATTTGAATGTGCTTTTGAAAGCAGTGTGTTAGCATATGAGAAATATCCTGCGAATATAACGTTTTTAGCAGTTTGTGGAGAATGAATGACAAAAGTGTATTTTGATAAATGTGGTGATTGAAAGCAATGAAAGATTATTCACAGTTTGGTCCGTATACACTCGTGAGTTTTGTAAATGTGGCTTCAGGATTGAACAATGCTTGTTAGCAGTTGAAAAACACTGTAAACTGCTGTGATTTCTGGGGGTTTCTCTAAAGAAACACACGAGCCGTTCGTTATGAATGATGTGTCTAATATAAAAGCTGTAACAGAAGTAGTAATATAAGTTTCTCTGAGAAGGGTTAGTCATTCTGACACGCTGTTTCCAGCAATCTCTCGTCTTTCTCTCATGAGGAGGCGTTTCACCGCAGGACTGAAGAAGCCACAAGAAACACTTCCATATCAACATTACAGAGGTGAATCTGTCCATCTTAGACACGTCTTATTCATGCTCGTGATCGGTAATATCTGCAGGAACGGCTGGATTTATGACGGGACAAACTCACAGAGATAATTCACACTTCATGAGAGGACCATTTCCACTTTTTTGCTTGCAATTGCTTGAAAAGAGAAAATGAGTCATTATTGTTTTACGGATAAAATCTGCATTTTTGCTTCCCAAATTATTAAAATATAAAAGAAACTTTTTTGATATGCTGTAAAAAATAATGTTGTGTCAACAGATATATGACCTCACGCGGTCTGCAGGGGTTCAGGGTTAAGACACATTATTAGCACAGATTTTTCATCTGCTTACACACATTTTCAAAACTTTACACATAAATCCAAGAATTGCACACAAAATGTAAAATGCCTCACATCTCTGCAAAATGAAGCACTGCATTCAGAATATCACAAACATCTCAAAAGCAGACATTTGTCTTACGTTGCAGACACCTTTGCCATAATATTATATTTTTGGATATATCATATACACACAGTTTTTGAAAACCTAAAGCTCTTCTTTCATGAGCTCCTGTGAACATTTCAAGACTGAAAGTAATTGGCAGAGAGATGTTGAAAAATTCAAAGTAAATACGAAACCAAAATTGAAACCAAATTATTATTTTTTTAGGCTACTGTGAGCATTTGTGGCTGTAAATACAGTATTACACACTCCGAAGAACCTTTAACTCGACCTTTGACCTTTTATAGGCCTATTCTGAAGCCATGACTGATGGTGTGTGTGTGTGTGCGTGTGTGTGAGGCTCTGATGAATTACTGTGGTGTTTTGATAGGTTGTGTTTGAGAAAGGAAATCAAGAGACTTCATAATAGATGTTTGTGTGTTACATACAGTAGATAACTGTGTGTTGTGGTTTGCAAAAAGTGTTTTATGAAATTGAAAACTGAGTCGAAGGCCGAGAATGAGTGTATGGTTTGGCAGATTTGGTGTGTGTCAGGTTTCAGACATTGTGTGACAAGTGAGGATTTAAGCGTTTGAAAAAAAAACGGTAAATGTCAGTGGAAATATGATGATTAATAAGCCATCAAGGTAAATAAGTCTGTACCATAAACACAAGTCTCAATATTTCCTTTATAAAATGCTCAAAATAATAATGTGCAAACACAAGGCCAAGCATTAATGATGTGAGAGTTGCTCTTTTATGGGAATCGTCTTGATGTTTTCTTATCTTTGAATCGCAGGACTAATAATGTTGAACATCTAAAGAACTCTGAATCATTTTCTGAAGAATCCAGTTTGTTCAGAATGAACGTTGGCACAGAAAGTGCTTTGCTTTAATTTCTTTCTGGAAGAAGTGATTTCCGAACGAAGACTTGATTTAGTGTGACACTCCTGTGGTCGTCAGCCGCACCAAATCTGATTCACCGCAAACTTTCTAGACATAAATACTGGCAGAAAAATCTTAATTTTGAAAACAGTTGCATTTTGTATTTCTCGTTTCTGGACTGTAAGTTACACTGCAGATTAATGTGGGCAAACGCTTAAATATATCCTTTCCTCTGACATTTATAGCCTACGTCTGTTACGTACGGCTGTTACTGACCAGGACAAGTGAGACACAGGCTGATCCGGGGCATGTTGTCACACACACACACACACACACACACTCTTAAAAATCAATCTCAGCGAAGCCATTGAAGAACTGTTTCTGGTTTCTAGTGATCCGCTCTGAAAAGAACCATGTTTTTCTTAGTGTGAAGCACATTTTAATAATCTAAAGAACAACTTTTCCAAATAAAGAAATCTGGTTCTTCATGGATGCCAGTAAAGAAGCTTTATTTTTAAAAGTGTGTGTGTGTGTCTGTGTGTGTGTGTGTGTGGTCAATTATCACAATGAAGACCATTAAAAAGCCTGTTATAGACTTAAATTATAAAACACAAGCAAACCACCAAACATGTAAAAAATCAAACAAAATATCGACACGTTTCGCCCAAGAAATTAGTAATTAATAAACGGAGTGATGAATTAACACGTGTGACAACTTGCCCCGCAAACACTCAAAGACAAGAATGATGTAGACTATGACAAATATAATGCATGTCGATGCGGTTATGAGATGACTTGATACTCGGTAAATATGGTGATATAAAAATGTTTTTCGAGAATAAAACTACAAAAAAAATGTCATTTAAAGCAGCTTTAGATGTTTGAAACCAACAGTGCTGGAGCAAACAGGCTCAAACCTCATGGTTACAGAAACAGAGCGTGTGAAATAGAGTAAACAGAGTAAAATAAGAGTAAGAGTGTCAGTAGGAGGCGCTATAGAGCCGCATCCATAAATCCAGCATCATCAGCACAGGTGCTTCAGTCAGGCTTCATTCATCAGTCAGTGTGTGTGTGTGTGTGTGTGTGTGTGTGTTACCTTCACTCTCTCTATCGCTCTCAGTCTGAACACACCGCGATTTCGACCTCAATCTGGGGACAAAACGAAGATGAAACTGGTGAGTTATTCATCATAGTGATTATTCATATTATTCCGCATCTACGCGAGAAGCTTCATTGTGTTTTCTTTCTTACCTTTGATTGTCAATGCACTTTAAGCTCTGTGATAGGCATTTACCACCCGAAGAGAATACACTAGCAACAGATTATTAAACAGTTATTGATACTGCATATTGGACCCAGACAGGCGCTGTTTAAACCTCGTTCAACGTTATGCTAAATACAACTTGTAAAAATAAGAATTAGAAAACGTTCTCGATTTACACACAGAAACAATCTGTGCAACCTTTTGGATGTTAGTTTACATATGCTTAGAAAAAGAAAACTAATAAGAACAAATTTGAAAATAGAAAAAAATCCACAAATGACAGCAACGCGTCATTAAAAAAAAACAATAGCTTATAAAGTTGTCTTTCAGACTGTATTGTATCATGTTTATTATAAGACTTAATTTTTAAAGATTAATAAACGCAGCTATAGGCCTAAACTATTTTTGTTTAATCATTAAAGGAAGAATTAATGCTGAAAATCGAAAACATGAAGTTTATGTTCGCATGACACTAATAAAGTCTAGATTGCCAATGAATTTTAACATCAATATTTAATTTTAAAATTATAAAATGCCAAAGTTATGCGTAATGAAGGAACGTTTCAATTGAATCACTTGCTTTTTAGTTTGTAGCTTATGATATGGAGGAGCTACTGTCTGAAATCAAATATAAGGCTCGATTGATAGGGAATTTTCACCCGTAATCTCACCGGCAAACCGTGTCCGAGTCACCCTGGACTCGCCCTAAAGTTTAATCATTTGCGATTACAAACTCTTTATTATTAGTTCTTCCATTAAATCCCACATCGCCGGAGATTTGAACTGGAGAATAACATGAACTGAAATATTAAGCGAAGACGAGCACACAGCATATTTAATTAAAATGTTAAATAATTTATTTATAAATGCAATTAAATAATACCGTTTAGCTGCACATATTACAAAATAAAAAAAGTGATAGGGTTATTTGGAAAATATGAAATTCAAGCTATAGCCTATTTTACGAACGAATAGGCAATATGACACATAAACCTCGCGAGTTAAATAAAGTGCATTTAATTTGATAGCAAATGTATGAAAACAAATGAACGTTCAATTACATTAAATCATTTTATTTTACGTTTTTAAATAGCCATAGAAGATTGTTTAAATTTAGATGCATAAAAGCAAAAGTTTCGATTTGTTTTTAATGGAGCGGTGACTGAAATGCAGAATCGTTTTAATCCAAAGCGATCGAAATAGAAATAATGTGCAGCTGTTGAGCGTTTATAATAATGAGCATTTATTGACATCTACACATTAATTCTCAGTGATGCCGAGGCGCGCGACAGTAACTGCCGGAGATCGAATTATCAAACGTCAGGATTCGGATCAGGAGTTCGGGTGGAGTGTGTCGGATCATGCCCGGGGAAGGGTCCGGTTCTGCGCTGGACGACGGGAAGGATTCGCCGATCATTTGTGAAGATGAACTGACGAGCGGCCGGTACATACTCGACGGGCTCGGGTCCAATCGATACTTCATGATGGGCGCGACGCAGCAAACGCAGGAAAGTTCGAGTCCGTGTCCGTTGTTCCCGTACACGGGCCAGACCGGAGGAGTATACGCCGGTTCCGATGGATCGCGGTACGCGTCGCTGCACTACGGCTCCGTGATCCCGCCCGCGGGCTTCTGTCCGTCTCTGTGTGCGGGTCGCGGGGAGTTCGGCGCGGGATATCAGTTCGGACACGCTTCGGGAAACTCCTACGGCCCGTATCAAGGGCCCGGGATCGGTTCCGTGGCTCGAGCTCAGGTTTATCTGTGCAACCGGCCGCTGTGGCTCAAGTTTCACCGGCACCAAACAGAGATGATCATCACCAAACAGGGCAGGTGAGCGAGTCTTACAAATAAAGCTGCTGTTATTGCCATCGATGGTTTCATAAAACATTTGCATTCTTTATATTATTAAAATGTTCTTCACACTAAGAAAAAACATCCCAGCAAGCAATTTTGCGTTTAAAAGACGTCTATAGCCGTCCAAACACAGCCCTGAAGTCTAGGCTATAAACAAGGCATCATTTGGGCTGTCAGTGAAAATTTATACATCTAAACCATAACTCAAGAATATCTCTTACACATAACAAGTCCAAAGACATGAAACCAAACACGTTGTTGTAATCACTGTTGACTTTGCTTACATGATGGAATTATCCTTCATCTCGCAAGTTATTTTGGTTACGACATGTAACCAAATTCAAGGTTATTTTGGCTAGAAGTGTGTTACTCATAGCCGGACTATAGTTAACCTAGACGGAGAAATGACGGCTATTGCATGCTGGGATGGTTCTTTTCAGACCTGATCACTGAAGGTTCTTTGTGGAACCAGAAACGGTCCTGATATTTCATCGCTGCATTAGGAAACCTTTAGGAACCATTAATTCTAAGCGTGAATTAATCAAATAGGCTAGCTCTATTTAAACATGTTTTGTTAGGCCATTTAAACGCTTTAAATTTTATAGGCCAAGGCAAAATCACAACAACCGATTTTATAATCAGTTTTAAACAGTCATATAACGAAAAGAATGTTTCAAATGTGTTTGCAAATAGTTTCGTATTTTTATCTGGCGCGATTGATCGCGGGTCGCGAACAGACGTGTTACTATAGCAACAGGAAGTATAGTCATTAAAAATCTATAAATAATATTTTTAGATTTTTATATAATAGCCTAGGCTATAGATATCAAAAAAAAAAAAAAAGTAGGCTAGTTTTTATTATTTATTTATTTTTAAACTACAGCTACCAGAAATAGGGGCTTTAAAAAAGACAATTCAGGTCGAATTAAAATAATAATAATTAAAAGTGGTCGTCAAAATAGAGGTTTCATCATTAGGCCTACATTTAATTTAGCGCTTTTATCCATGCGACCTACAAATGAGGTAGGCCTACAAAGCATTCATCACAGAGCCAACAATGCCAGGTTTATTAGACAACTAGATGAAACCAGAGAAGAATTGTGTTATTATTATGTATTTGTGAAAGCATGGTTTGAGAGTGTGGTGTACGTGGTTAAAGTTCTTTGAAAGCTAGTCCTATTTTAATCCGCAATTTTGATAATTCATTCAGAATAAAGCTGATCAATCATTTGTGTTTTTAATCCCTGCACAGGCGAATGTTTCCATTCCTGAGTTTCAACATTACCGGCCTGAGCCTGACGACGCATTATAACGTGTTTGTGGAGATTGTTTTAGCGGATCCGAATCACTGGAGATTCCAGGGCGGGAAATGGGTCACGTGCGGGAAAGCCGACAATAATATGCAAGGTATGGCAGAAACCAAGTGCTATTGTTATTATTATTATTAATAATACTAATAATAATATTATTATTCTGTTGTATTTTATTGTTTTAGGGAATAAGATTTACGTCCACCCCGAATCGCCGAATACAGGCGCTCATTGGATGAGACAAGAAATATCTTTCGGTAAACTGAAACTAACAAACAACAAGGGAGCAAATACCAACACTTCACAGGTAAACAATGAACATTTATTTTATGAGTAGAACAATTAGCTACTGATGCTTAAACCAGAACTGTTGTGCTTTTTGGGCCTGTTTTAGTAGCCTAATCAAATGAAATAAATAAAAGCACATATTGCTTTTGACATTGACTCTAAGAACAAGGAGGCTAATATTAAATATGGGTGAATGATTTTATCCTGGAACAACATTCCAGTCAACCAATCAGATCTGAGGGACACGTTTATAGTTTATGCCAAGTCTGTGCTTCTACATCAGGGTTATTCATCATTTCCCTCTGGTTTTGGGGATAAGTTATGGGTAGAGTTTGAGATTTTCAGTCAGTGTTGTTCCAGAATCCAGATTGAACATAGGCTACTTGGCAAAATCACCATTAAATGATGTGCGTTTAATAGTCTCGTTTTTTGTGTCCAACTCAGATGATTGTCCTCCAGTCTCTACACAAGTACCAGCCGAGGCTTCACATCGTCGAAGTGTCAGACGACGGGATTGAGAACACAGGGCGAGACTCTAGGACTCAGATCTTCACCTTCCCGGAGAACCAGTTCATAGCGGTTACAGCTTACCAGAATACTGATGTACAGTATTTTTTTTTTTTTTATGAAAATAATACTATATTTTAGTTCGACAATCGTTTTATGGTGCTAAATTATATTTACGCTGTAATCTATTTACTCACTTTTTGAGCATAGACCTGAAAATTAAATTTCCAACTTAAACTGTCGTAAATCTTGAATGTTTTTGAGAAACAGAAGTTTGATCTCTTTTCAAAGATGACCCTTGGCAGATTATTGCTGAAGTTAAAAAATGTTTTTAAAAGTTACAGAATTTTACATTTATTTTTATGAAAAATGTGCAAAAATACTATTTTAAATTTTTATATGAAATATATATATTAAAAAACATGTGTTACTCTAAAACTGTGAGAAAATCAAAGCCGTAAATCTAAACAAGTGTGTGTTCCGCATGTGAGCTGATCTAAACGAGCGTTCAGTGAGTGTGTGTTCGGCTGCAGTTCCGCACGCGTCCACTAGGGGAAACTCACATTCATTTACAATGCGCTCATTTTAGACCGCGAGGAGCACAAGTGGGAATATTTTTTACAGGACCATTTAACCTGTTTGTGTGTGTTTGTGTTTACATAGCAAGTGCCAAAACATTTACCAAGTTTCGTACCATTCCGATCGAGAAACAAAAGTAAAAAAAACCCCAACAAGTTAAGCTCTTCGGTCTAAAATGATAGAAGAGCACCAGATGCATGAAACAACCCGGTCACACTGAATGCGTCTCTATAGCACGCATTGTGTTATTACGTGCATATGATACGCATGGGTAGGTTTAGTAGTGGTGTGTATTATAGGTATGATTAGAGGTGTGGGGGGCGTGTGTATTACACGCAATAAAGTGCGTATCATATGCACGCTAAAACTAATTTTCACGTATAAATTGCACGATAAACACAAGACGTGCTATAGACACGCATTTTCATGAGCTCAGGCTGGGACTACACACACTCAGTTATTAACACTCACTTCTGTGTCGTTCCTCTAGATCACTCAACTGAAGATCGACCACAATCCTTTCGCGAAAGGCTTCAGAGATAACTATGATTCGTGAGTATGATGAGCATCACTGAGGTTTCCCCGCATGTATTCTCGGTTGATACTAACATGCATTGGATTTTCAGGATGTACACGCTTGCGGAGCGTGAAAGACTGACGCCTTCGCCGACGCACTCGACGCGCGCGCAACAGATCGTGCCAAGCGCGCGCTACACCATGCAACCTTTTCTGCAGGATCAACTCAACAGCCGGCTATACAGCAGCGAGCAGACCAGTGGCAGCAAACTGGAGCTCACGGCGTACGAGGGAGATTACTCCAGCTCGTTGTTACCCTACAGCTTCAAGTCTTTACCTCTCCAGAGCGCGCACTCGCTCGGGTACTACCCTGAAGGCGCGTTCGCGTCCGTGACCGCGGGATGGGGCACGAGAGGCTCGTACCCGAGGAAAGTGCCCTGGTCTCCCAGACCGAATCCCACCACAGATGAGCACATCCTCATGCCCGACAAAGACAGACCTCAGGAGGAAAGCCCTGTGAGCGCGTTCGCGCAGAACTGGATGGAGAGCAGCGCGTCCTCTCTGAAGCCTTCAGACTCTGTGGAGCCCAGCGTTTACTCGCTCGTGTGCAAGAGGAGGCGGGTTTCCCACGCAGAATCCGGGACTGGGAACTCGCCCAAGTGTGAAGAAGACTCGGAAAACTTTAACAAGGACACTTCATCCTCCTCTAAAGCGATCGGCTATTACGCGTTCTATGCCGCCAGCTAGAGGAACGCTCCCCGAGGACGCTTCCAAAAGCTCACGCACTCTCAAAAATAAAGGTTCCGAAAGGGCGTTTTACAACTGAAGAACAATTTTTGGTTCCCAAAATAACTTTTCTTTGTGCGAAGAACATTTTAAAAATCTAAGATTCCATGGAACCATCGATGCTGCCAATAAGGAACCTTTATTTTTGAGAGTGATTATTTGTTTGAATTTATCAATTTGGTCCTTTTGTAATATATTTTAATCTCTCCCTAATGCATTATTTCTGTGCACGTTCAAAGTAAGATTTGTCATTTCGAAAATGCTGTTATGTGTAGCTATTAAACGACTGCTGTTTTGGATTGGTTGGTATATTCTTAAAAACATTTTATTTTTTAATATACACTCTTACAAATAAAATAAAGGCTCATTACATTAAATTGATGGTTCTGTGAAGAACCTTTAACATCCTGGAATCTTTTCATCGCATGAAAGGTATATAGTGGATTTATAGTGGAACTATGTTCTTTGGATTAATAAAATATTATTTACACTAAATAATAATAATAACGGTGCTTTTAAGAACTGATCACTGAAAGGTTCTTTGGGGAAAACCCCCTTTAAAACCTTTATTTATTTTTAAGAGTGTACAGAATTAATTGAATAATTTAGACATGATATGGGTGTGAAAGAAATATCCAGAAATTTAACAAAGAGCTTTGAAAACTAGTGTTCACAGCTGTTAAATAAATCAAATTAATAAATCCAAATGCAAAATTATGCAGAAAATCAATAATCACTCACTGAATCAGTAAAAATGAATAAACCGTAGAATAGAATGTGTTTGGTAAATAAGGGAAACGCAAAATTAAACCTCATATAGTGGATTATTACAAGAATCCAGAAGTAAACTCAACATTAAAGTTCTACAAATAGAGATACTGTATGTAAGATGATATTGAGCACACTGTCCTCTAGTGTCAGAACACAGCAGTGAACCTGAACAATATCTGATCAATTTGGTCTGATAATGTCAAATTAAATGGTTCAATGATAAGAACTATCATTCAGAGAAAAACAGTGAAATATTATTATAATGTAAATCAGCAGTTTTCTATGTGAATATACAGTAAAGTGTAATTTATTCCTGTGATTTTCAGCATCATTACTCCAGTCTTCAGTGTCACATGATCCTTCAGAAATCACTCTAATATGATGATCTGATGCTCAAGAAATATTTATGGTTATTATCAGTGTTGAAAACAGTTCATATTTTTACTGTGATGCCTTTTATTTTTCAGGATTCTTTGATGAATATAAAGTTCAAAAGAACAGCATTAATTTGAAATATAATCTTTTGTAACATTATAAATGTCTGTCACTTTTAATCAATTTAATGCATGCTTGCTAAATAAAAGTATGAATTCATTAGCTTATTTTATAAAATTTTGAATTCATAAATTTATAATAAAGTATTAATTTGTTTTGTTTTTTAATCTTACTAATCCCAATCTTTTGAATGGTTGTGTATAACAGTTTCCACATATTTTTGTAAAAAAACAACAACAACACTGATAATAATCATAAATGTTTCTTAATCATCAGATCCTCATATTAGAGTGATTTCTGAAGGATCATGTGACACTGAAGACTGGAGTAATGATGCTGAAAATTCAGCTTTGATTTACATTTGAACATTTCACAATATTACTGTTTTTACTGTATTTTTTATCTGAATTATTTCAAACTTTTGACTGTCAGTGCGAAATGCTGTGAGATGGCAAATAAACAAAGTCACTAAAGAATAAACACAAAATCAATTTATTAAAATATGCAACGTTTCTACCCGAAGGTCTTCATTGCATATTTTAATAAACAGAAGTGAAGTGCTTTGTCTGATCGTGCACCAGCCTAACGTTTCTGGATATGTGCTTACTTGTAAAATTACAACAAGATCAACAATAATAATAATAATAAATGAACTTTATATAGCAGCTATAAAATGGTTAACACAGAGCTTTGCAACATAAACATTCAAATGCATTAAAAAGAAAACAAAAAAAACCTTTAAATAGCTGCACATGATGATGTATGAGATTGAGGGAATGTCTGGTGCGCAGAAGCTCCACACACACTCAGATCAGTGTGTGTGAGTGAGTTTCTCGGACACACACACACTCGGACGGCTGTTTTCAGTCATGCATGTACAGCTCCTAAAAATACTGAAATCTCAAAAACAACCCATACTTCAATCATACACACAATATCCGACACACATCGTGTCATAACATCCGCAAATAATGGCAAAAACTACAAAAATATTAGAAAAGATTCTAATGTGCAAAGTTTCTGATAGCAAGTCTTCCAGAGAGCTCTGTGGAAGTCCAGCCGAACGAGTGATGGAGATGTACACTACTAAGGGCCCTAGACTGAACAATCAAACACAGCCACTGGAGCTCTACTTTAGAGCATAGATTGATCTGGAACACATGCATGGTCTTAGACTTGGATGGATTTCCTGCTGCGATGCAGTTCATCTATCCATCGTCTCTTGTCCCATCTCGCAGCAGAAGCTCTGGAGAGCGTCGAGCGTCGCTCGTCCTGCAGAAACACAGAAACACTGTCATTTCCTCATCATATACACACTGCAGCGTCAGCTCTTTCCCTCAGAGTCTGAAACGCTTCGTTTGAAGATTCAGTCTCTCTAAGCTCCGCCTCTCTGAGAGCAGCTCTGCTCTGATTGGTCAGAAAGCAAACACTCATTATCATATCTGAATCTCAGCTCTTGACACACAACGATACGAACAGTAACGATGGCGTGGGTTTCACCCATAGCCTGTAAATAAATATGTGTGTAGTGTGCGTGACATCACCCGTAGTGTTTCTGAAGAGCGTTTTTGAAGCCCAAAGTGGGCGGAGCCGGCCGTCGCCATCTTGGCCGCGCGTCACTCCCGGATAAACGTAAATGTGCAGCGAGGCGGATTAGCTGAGGTGACGTGACGCTAACACACAGCAGACAAACGGCTAGTAGTGACATCAGCAGCAATCCACCTGTCACTCCAGTGGCCACGCCCTTAATTATGCAGAACTTTAAGGCTTAATATAATTTAAACGGATGAGTTATAAAAATATTCAGCCCCCTCACAGTCGTCATAAAGGGCAACATTAGCGATATAGACCAAAAACACTTTTTGCACCAGGCTGTAAACATGTTTAATTCTGCTGTAAAGTTGGGCATTTTAACATGCGGGTCTATGGGATTGAGTCTCTTCTGCAGCCGGCCTCGAGTGGCCAGTGGAGGAACTGCAGTTTAATCACTTCAGTGTTGATTCGAGAGAGAGGCAGGAAGGTTGCCGCTTGGTTTTACTGTATCTGTCTCATCAGAGTGGATTTGCTCTGGCGGCAGAAAGCGAGAGCAGACTCGACCCTCACCTCATAGGCCGGCGGATATGAAGACGGGACCGGACTGTAGTAGGACGGGGGTGATGATGCGGGACGCGGGTCCATGACATCACTGACCACATCAGGTGATGCGGAGCTCATGTGGATCACCATCAGACGCTTCCTCTGCAGATGCACAGAAGATACATATATATAAACACAGAAACCCAAATAAGATTAAACTAACTCAATTTGATTAAGATAGAATTTAATTAAAATAAAAAAAAATAACATTAATAATAAAACTGTATTTCATGCATTAGATTAATTAACTCAATTAACTTGATTCAAACAAAAATACATTATTAAATAAAAATTATTAAATAAATAAATCTTGATTTAAATAAATAAAATAAGAAAAGCAGTGTAAAATCAAAAATAAGATTAAACTAATTAAATTTGATTTATTTATTTAAATACAATTGTATTTTTATGTCAGATTAAAATAAATTGATTATTTAAATAAAAAATAAATACAACATGATTGAATAAATAAAAATAAGAAAAGCAGTGTAAAATGTGAAAATAAATAAATAAGATTAAACTAAGTTTTATAAAGATCACAATTAAGATAAATAATTTAATATTTATTTAAACTTTAAATAAAAAATAATTAATACATTAGATCAAACTTTATTAAAATACAAAAATAGAAAATAAATACAAATGATTAAAATAAATTAATAAAACTTTTTTTTAAATAAATACAAATAAGAAAAGCAGTTTAAAAATGTAATAATGAATAAATAAATACATTTAATTTAAATACATTTATTTTAAAAAATTGATTTAAATAAATAAATACATTTCATAAAAAATTATATTCATATATTCATATGAATGAATAAAACTTCTAACAGTGCAGTACAACAGTGAGTATAACAAGGATGTAATGTAAATATTTTACACATTTGTAATATTAAGTCTTTGTAAATGAAAATATAAAGCTGCCTTTTAAATGTTAGTATGGCGGCCCCTCACAAGGATGATCATATTTAGGGGTCCGGGGCATTAAACAGATCGAAGCCCACCATAGATGATGCTGGAGATTAAAAGAAACACTGATTTACCGATTTACACCAGCAGCACGAGGTGGCGAAGATGATGACGGAGAAGAGGAGCGCCACAACGTTACAGGCCATGAACGCGATTTCAGTCGGACCCAGAGAAGGGGCCAAGAACTACAACAACCAGAATCACAAACACCTCAATATTCATAAACATCCGTAATATACTCATTATTAGGGCAGATGAATCTTATATCAGAGAAATAATGACTCACCACACGCACACTCGACGTGACATAGAACAAGAGGAAGAAGATGATGAAGACGGTCAGAGAGCTGAAGATATTGAACAGGTTCAGCACTTGAGCGGTGACCACCTGCACAAACATAATTCATAAACCACTTCTGCTTGCTCAGATTAAACAGTTCTGCACATCTGATCATGTGAGACGGGGGTTTATACTGACCAGACACGAGTTGCGGGTACAGGCAGCGATGGCTGTAACAACTCCGTTTAAAATCAACTACAGACACACAAAACAACATCATAAAGCCATAGCACAGAAATATCAACAATATACAGCAGGCATTTACAGTTTAATATAGATTTATTCATGTTTTTGAAAGAAGTCTCTTCTGTTCACCAAGGCTGTGTTTATTTGATCAAAAATATAGTAAAGAATTGTGAAATATTATTCCAATGTAAATCATCTGTTTTCTATGTGAATGTACAGTAAAGTGTAATTTATTCCTGTGATCAAAGCTGTATTTTCAGCATCATTACTCCAGTCTTCAGTGTCACAGCATGCGCTCAAATAAAAGACTCACGTAGCAAGTTGGTATTAAAAACCAACGTTCGTAATTCCAAAAGACGAGTCCAAACGCCACGGCACCGGTCAGGATCTCCAGCCACTGACGATAAAAGACAAGATGTTTTTGTCAGCTTGTAGCCACCAGCAGTACTAGTTAAGAGAATTGATCAATAGTTAAGACTGTTGATCACTAGTTAAGAGTGTTGATCACTAGTTAAGAGTGTATATCAGCAGTTTCACTAGTTAAGAGTGTTGATCAGCAGTAGTTTGACTAGTTAGTAGTATTGATCAGTAGTAAGTAGTGTTGATCACTAGTTAAGAGTGTTGATCAGAAGTTTGACTAGTTAGTAGTGTTGATCAGCAGTTTCACTAGTTAAGAGTGTTGATCAGCAGTAGTTTGACTAGTTAGTAGTATTGATCAGTAGTAAGTAGTGTTGATCACTAGTTAAGAGTGTTGATCAGAAGTTTGACTAGTTAGTAGTGTTGATCAGCAGTTTCACTAGTTAAGAGTGTTGATCAGCAGTTTCACTAGTTAAGAGTGTTGATCAGCAGTTTCACTAGTTAAGAGTGTTGATCAGCAGTTTCACTAGTTAAGAGTGTTGATCAGCAGTTTCACTAGTTAAGAGTGTTGTTCAGCAGTTTCACTAGTTAAGAGTGTTGATCAGCAGCAGTTTCACTAGTTAATAGTGTTGATCAGCAGCAGTTTCACTAGTTAAGAGTGTTGATCAGCAGTTTCACTAGTTAAGAGTGTTGATCAGCAGTTTCAATAGTTAAGAGTGTTGATCAGCAGTTTCACTAGTTAAGAGTGTTGATCAGCAGCTTCACTAGTTAAGAGTGTTGACCAGCAGTTTCACTAGTTAAGAGTGTTGTTCAGCAGTTTCACTAGTTAAGAGTGTTGATCAGCAGTTTCACTAGTTAAGAGTGTTGATCAGCAGCTTCACTAGTTAAGAGTGTTGATCAGCAGTTTCACTAGTTAAGAGTGTTGATCAGCAGTTTCACTAGTTAAGAGTGTTGATCAGCAGCAGTTTCACTAGTTAAGAGTGTTGTTCAGCAGCAGTTTCACTAGTTAAGAGTGTTGATCAGCAGCAGTTTCACTAGTTAAGAGTGTTGATCAGCAGTTTCACTAGTTAAGAGTGTTGATCAGCAGCAGTTTCACTAGTTAAGAGTGTCGATCAACAGCTTCACTAGTTAAGAGTGTCGATCAGCAGCTTCACTAGTTAAGAGTGTTGACCAGCAGTTTCACTAGTTAAGAGTGTTGTTCAGCAGTTTCACTAGTTAAGAGTGTTGATCAGCAGCTTCACTAGTTAAGAGTGTTGATCAGCAGCTTCACTAGTTAAGAGTGTTGATCAGCAGTTTCACTAGTTAAGAGTGTTGATCAGCAGTTTCACTAGTTAAGAGTGTTGATCAGCAGTTTCACTAGTTAAGAGTGTTGATCAGCAGTTTCACTAGTTAAGAGTGTTGATCAGCAGTTTCACTAGTTAAGAGTGTCGATCAGCAGTTTCACTAGTTAAGAGTGTTGTTCAGCAGTTTCACTAGTTAAGAGTGTTGTTCAGCAGTTTCACTAGTTAAGAGTGTCGACCAGCAGTTTCACTAGTTAAGAGTGTTGATCAGCAGCAGTTTGACTAGTTAAGAGTATTAATCAGAAGTTTCACTAGTTAAGAGTGTTGATCAGCAGCAGTTTCACTAGTTAAGAGTGTTGATCAGCAGCAGTTTGACTAGTTAAGAGTATTAATCAGAAGTTTCACTAGTTAAGAGTGTTGATCAGCAGCAGTTTCACTAGTTAAGAGTGTTGATCAGCAGCAGTTTGACTAGTTAAGAGTATTAATCAGAAGTTTCACTAGGTAAGAGTGTTGATCAGCAGTTTTACCCCCAGAACCGCCGGGTTGATCTTCAGGAACCCCGTCACTCCGGGCGCGTCTCCGGGCTCTGACTCCGTGATGTAAATGGGACACGCAGACTGATCCTGCGAAGCTGCAGAGTTGATGATCACTTCGACTTTTCTCGACATCTTTAGACACTTTAGAGAGGGAAATTCCGGATTACGCGTGTTTTCTTTGCTGTCAGCTGCAGATAATTCCATAGACAGGATAATTCAGTCATTGTTCACTTACATTCTTTAAGTGAACAAACCAGACGAACCTGCAGTTGCTCCGATGACTCAAGACTTTCAAACCCTCTGATCCTCTAATTGATCTTCATTTAGCTTTAGGTGTAAAGGGTTTAACCTCATCTATTTAAATTACTCTTGTTTTATTCAGTGATGAGCTGGTTAGAGTTTATGGGTCACATCAGAGCCGAATCATTTATATTAGCAGCACTAATCCCTAAACAAGCTCCAAACAACAGATTCCTTCATTTATTCCTTCGGCAACACCTTACCATAAAGTCTAATTTCTTAACATTAGTTAACTAACATACAATATAGCAAATATTTTCAAAGCATTTATAAACCTTAATGTTAGTTTTCATGTTTGTTCACAGATAGTGCATTATCTAACATATATAGCCTAACTTTTAATAACTGAAATATATTTTAGTAAATGTTGCAATTAACATTAAGATTAATAAACGCTGTAGGGGTTTGTTCATTTAGTTCAGCAGTATTTTTAACTAACGTTAACAAATGAAGCCTTATTGTAGAAACCGGTAATATTTTTAACCAATGAAGAAGATTCAACATCAATATAGCTAAGTAGCATAAAGATATTTGGTAACACGTTACAACAAGGTTCATTAGTTAAAATTAGTTAACTAGCTTAGTGAACATGAACTAAGAATGACACATACTTCTACAGCATTTATTAATCTAATTTGTATTTGTTAACATTAGTAAATGCACTAACATGAACAAACAATGAACAGCTGGATTTGTATTAACTAACTTTAACAAAGATTAACAAATGTATTGATCATTGTTAGTTCATGTTAGTTAATTAATGAGCCTTATTGTAAAGAGTTACCAGATATTTTTCTGACTTTGTCCTCAACTTCAGATCTGCAGTGTGTAAAGTTACTGAAGTCAGTGGTTGTGTTGATGTTTTACCTCGACGTTGTTGTTCTTGCTCTGGTTCTCTCTGTCATCCTTCAGGAGAAACTCCACCTATAAACATGCAGAGAATGTGTGTGTGTGTGTGTGTGTGTGTGTGACTGACTGACGTCACGCATCAGATCAACTCTACAGTAGTTCATCTCTGTATTGTAAGTTATGATGGTGAGCAGAGCTAATAATAACACACCCACACACACGATTACTCAAGCGCTTTATAATATTGCAAATGTAACTGAGACCAGCCAGTAAGAGCTGTGCATGTAAACCCGAGTCACGTGGTCTCGAGTCTTAAAACACCACATACTAAAACAAGAATAGGAAATTAACTCTGGTAATACATTTAATTAATTATTTAATTAAACTGTACACCTTTTGTATTCCCGTCAAGTTAAGTCATAACTTAATATTTTCTTTCTTTCATAACTTTATTTACTCCCTTTTGTTGAATTTCCCAAAATGCTTTTTTTTTTTTATATATTTAAAATGTTACAACAACTACATTAAAAACCAGCACGATGCAAGAAATATATCTTTTTTATCAATAGCCTATTAGCGCGCAGAGACCCGTCACACAACCATAGGCTGAAAAGACTATAAATATTTTAACATACTTTTTTATACAAATGAGGATGTGCCCAAAACAGGTTTAGTCAGGTGTAGCTCACTTCATGGGAACAAAAATGTCCACAAAATATGGACCCTACCCGAAGTAGGTTTACAAAAACACCATACTACAACATGATTCAACATCCTTTTGCATAACTCGCTTAAGCTGGACTGAGACGCTATTCACTTCTGGAAACAAACTCTGTTGCATTATTCTCCTGTTATCTCTGTAAAGCTGCTCTGAAACAATCTGTTGTTATTGTAAAAAGCGCTATATAAATAAAGCGGACTATTTCCGGGTCCATTTAGACATGGTGGAATGTAAGCTTATAAAACAGTCATAACTTCATATTTTTCTATTCAAACCATATTGTATCTGATCAGTAACTTATCATTGATGAGAGAATGCACTCATTTTTCAAAGTTTTTTTTTTTAAATGTTACCTTGTTTTTACTTAATTTACCCCCTTTTTAAAATGTACAATAAATACAGTAAAAACCAGCGTGATGCAAGAAAATATGTTTTATCAATGTTATTGGGGGCCAAGGACATTTTTGTACGTATCTGCAGATTATACACTGTGTAAAGAACTAATGCTAGTGATGTTTATGCCGATCTCCAGTGGCCAGGAGAAGCTCAAATGCTTCTGTCACACATCAATGCTAGTGTTACTGTAATAACCTATAAACAATATGGCAGAAGGATATGGATGATAATGACTGTCTGTACATCCTATCTAATGTGGGTAAGAACCTATTTTTTACAGGCTATGGTAAGAACATATGGGAAGCTTGGGGGGGAAATTCATTCAGTACAAAATAGTATATATATATTATTATACAGCATCTAGGCTTCCCAGGATGGGGAGAGATGGAAATGTAATGAAGAGGAGGGTGCTTATTTACATAAGATCTGCATATGAAGATGGTGCACATGAATAAGACTGCTTATGCTTTAATCTCCACGTGCTTCTGTTCCACTGATGGCGACTAGTGGCTGAATGTGCAACTGCAAAGGGGATTACTGAATAATGTGGTGATGTACTCTGAAGTTTTGACTGTTGAACAATAAAAAAAGTTGAATTATGATGAAAATATATTTATGAGAAATGTTATTATATGAAATTTATAAGAACATAAATTATGTGAATCACCAGTTTGAACTCAATTGACTTAAAACAATTTAACCTGAGTTTCACTGGCACATGGGAGAAGTTATTCTGCTTTAACTTTATTTAACTATAATAACCTAAGAAAAGACAAATAAAAGTCCCCTTAAAAATTACATTTACTTGAATAAAATTTGATAAGTCCAACAATAAAAGTAGTTACATTTTTGCTGTCAAGTCGGATTCACGTCCGCTGATAAAGACGACGAAAGACAGATCACACACAAAATGTTTGGATTTTTAAAAATTGATTTTTTTTTTTTTTTTTTACAAATGCTGGAACCAATGAAGAGAAAAAATTAAGCAACTAACTACAATAAAATGTTTACGTTTTCGCATATTTTATTTCAGTTGACGTTCGTTTTATTTCAAGTAATACAAATGTTGCCTATGGTTTTGGTTTTACTTTTAGTGCACTATAATAACTGAGACACGACTCGGATATAGACAGAAAAACATAAATCACTGACCCTGATCCTTCAGATCCCACTGAAATAAACAGAATTAAAAGACAAACAAGCAACTCACAGAAAGTGTGTTCTGCTTCAGATATGAAAGCTTTGAAGTTGTTCAATATTCCAGTCACAATATTTTTGTAGGCTTTTTAAATTACAGCCAGTGTATGAAATATGAAATATTACACCATGAGCTTAATGTGCACAATGAGACGGACACTTTTTCTGTTCATGTAAAGTCTTTAATTGTGAATAAAAACAGCATGAAAAGTACAAAAGTGTTATAAATGACCTAAAAACAGAAGTGAAGTAGAGGAAAGGAATACAGAGACATTTCCAAAGAGAAAAACAGAGAATGACAGAAAATATTTACACAGAATTATTAGTTTGAGACGCTTTGACTAAAACTACAGCGTTTAAAAGAGCAGCTGGAAAACTAGTGTTAGTAGTCTTCACACACACACACACAAACCGATTTAATGTGTGTGTGAATGAACTGAAATTTACTTCTGTGATTCTAATAAAGTAAAGGTTGCTTTTGTTTGCCAGTGATTAACACATGAATATATAAGTAGTGTACGAGAGTGTTGATTATATGGAGTTATTCTGGCTCTGGGACAGAGTCGTGTTTCTGTAACATTATAGCGAGTGAAAGCACTTGTGGACGTCACAGGACCGAACGCCTGACGACACACTTCACTTTTTGAAGAATTTCTTGTTGAGAAGGAAGATGAGCAGATTAACGTTGACTTTGGCTTTATCGAACATCTTCATCACGGACACTTCCTCGTACTGAAGCTGCAGCAGATCCTGCACACACACACACACACACACAGATTATTTCTCATATTTCATCTGTGTTTCATATCCAAATACCATTAAGCATATGTGAGATGCACATCAGCACACACACACACTCACTGAGACACACACACACCTGATACTTGAGAGGGAATCTCTCCATGTCCACACCCATGAAACGAGCCTTGACCAGGAACGCCCCGTCCTCCTCAGCGGGAACGATGTCAAAGATCACGTTCTTGAACCTGCACACACACACACACACACACACTCTACTCATTTGCTTACTTAATCACTGATGAGGTCAGAGTGTTCGATGGCGACTGGAGCAGTGTATCGACATGCAGCAGCGGACCTGATAATGCGATGTGTGTGTTAGCATGTGTATGTGAGTGAGTGAGTGTGTGTGTGTGTGTGAGCATGTGTGTGTGTGTGTGTGAGTGAGTGAGTGAGTGAGTGTGTGAGTGAGCATGTGTGTGTGTGTGTGTGTGAGTGAGTGAGCATGTGTGTGTGTGTGAGTGAGTGAGTGAGTGAGTGTGTGAGTCAGTGAGTGAGTGAGTGTGTGTGTGTGAGTGAGCATGTGTGTGTGTGTGTGTGTGTGTGTGTGTGAGTGAGTGAGTGAGTGAGTCAGTGAGTGAGTGAGTGTGTGTGTGAGTGAGCATGTGTGTGTGAGTGAGTGAGTGAGTGAGTGTGTGAGTGAGCATGTGTGTGTGAGTGAGTGAGTGAGTGAGCATGTGTGTGAGTGAGTGAGTGTGTGTGTGAGTGAGCATGTGTGTGGGTGTGAGTGAGTGAGCATGTGTTTGTGTGAGTGAGTGAGTGAGTGAGTGAGTGAGCATGTGTGTGTGTGTGAGTGAGTGAGTGAGCATGTGTGTGTGAGTGAGTGAGCATGTGTGTGTGTGTGAGTGAGTGAGTGAGTGAGCATGTGTTTGTGTGAGTGAGTGAGTGAGTGTGTGAGTGAGTGAGTGAGTGTGTGAGTGAGTGAGCATGTGTGTGTGTGTGTGTGTGAGTGAGTGAGTGAGTGAGCATGTGTGTGTGTGAGTGAGTGAGTGAGTGAGCATGTGTGTGTGTGTGAGTGAGTGAGTGAGTGAGCATGTGTGTGTGAGTGAGTGAGTGAGTGAGTGAGTGAGTGAGTGAGTG